>VZUI01072406.1:0-87410 GCA_013401135.1 Cettia cetti
TTGTTCTGATTTGTTTTTTAAGTTTTTTTTTTTTTTTTGGTTTTTTTTTTTTAATTTGATTTTATTTTTTTTTCCCTTTAAAACAGGTTGTGATCTGTCTATATGATCTTTGGGCCAATTTCACAAAATTAATCTATTGCAAAAATAAACACCATTATTTTGCCAAGGAAACACAGGTGGTAGTCACTTTCGTGTCAGAATCCCTGATAATGCATTTGATAGATACACCAAATTCCTCAGCAGAATAAATGTGGAGAAACTAAAACGTATTCAGTGATGGATAACAATTCATAGCCAGCTAATAGAGCAGGAAGTGTCCTGGTTCTTCTTTAATGTGCTTTTCCTTCTTTATATCAAATTTTAACTTGCATGCATCATTCTCTTGCTCATCCATGTACTTTTCCTGTCTGATTTATCTGATGTTCCTTCTTATGTTCATAACTTTACTTTCTTTATCTGTGTTTAGTTTGGTTATTTTTAGTTAGTACTTTTATTTGAGATTAAATTCAGTAATACTAAAAAAAAAAAAAGCTGTTCTCTTCCTGTATATTACACAAATTAAGGTTTTGTTTTTGTTTTTTTTTTTTTAATTGGGTTTCCTAAGCACAAACATTAATACTATATTCAGTGACCTGAAACCTTTTAGCTGGTTCTTCTGGAGAAGCACAGGTCTCCTGTGCTACATTTTCCTATCACAGATACTCTGGGGCTTCTTATGTTGCACTGTATGTTTTTTTCAAGTTGCATTGTGTGGTTGTATGGTTATTCAAGTTGTTTTTAAGCAAATTTTATTGATATTAGCATTTAGAGCAGTTGAACTGCTGGACAATAGCATTTTTAACACTGCTGTTCAGGAATTAGCTGGATGCAATGAGACTGGGAGAATAAGCTATTTTTTACTCAGGAGGCATGAAAACTTGAGGATATATCTATAGTTTACTGGGATGCATGCAGAAATCTGGCTTTCCAAGGCAGAACAAGGCGTGTGATACAGTTGCATCCTCTTAGGGTCTTTACTGAAGTTATACAGTTGTTTTGCTGTGTAAAGTTTTCAGCGGCCCCATAGTGACCAGAAAGTATCTTGATTCCTCCAAAGAGAGAATTGATGTCAGCGGTAGAATTACACAGATGGGCTAATGTTTAGTCATATATTTTTTTTAATTTTCCTTTTTTTTGTTTCAGATATTGTTGCTCATTAAAATGCCTAGGAGCCAGATTCAAATCCTGTTGGGGAAATATTGGACAGTGCTTTGATGTGGATCAAAACTGAAACATTGTTTGATACACCATGTGTAGAGATAGAATCACATGCTCCCTCTTTTCAGTGGAAGCTGGGGCTGTTGCTGAGTGAGCTGGGGATATTTAGCCTGGAGAAAAGAAGGCTCAGGAGTGACCTTACTGTTCTCTACAACTATTTGAGAGGAGATTGTAGCAAGGTGGGGATCAGCCTTTTCTCGTAGGCAGCCAGCAGCTGGACAAGTGGAAGTGGCCTCAAGTTGTATCTGGGGAGATTCAGGCTGGACATCAAGAGGACTCCATCAGGAGGAATTTCTTAACTGAACGGATTGTTAAATGTTGGAATGGACTGTCTAGGGACTTAGTGGAGTCACCATCCCTAAGGTGTTCAAGAAATGACTGAAGGTATGGTCTAGTTGACAAGGTCGTTGTTCAGTCAGAAGTTGGGCTCACTGATTTCAGAGGTCTTTTCCAACCTAATGGGTTTTTTGATTCTTTCAGTGTTTAGTGTTAAGGTGGCAGAAAAATATATCAAAATAACCTGATAACATCTACTTTTTTTGTAAATAGACACCATTTGTTTCATGGTTTAGGTTCTTCTGATGGCAGTACTTATAGTTACTGCATCCTTTCCCAAAAAGGCTTAGAAGTCAAAAGAAACAGCATTTTCCTAGGTGTCTCTGAAACCCTTTAAAAAAAACAGAGCTCTCTTTTTAGAAAGTGTGAGTATTTCAGTCGAAACTAACTTGATCAAACATAACAGATGATGGAGATTTTAACTGCACTTTCAAAAGACAGCTTTGTTGATAATGTGAAACTTAAGCAATTAGTTTGCTTTCCAGACTTCTCAGCTGTTATTCACAAGGAAAGTATTGTGAGAAATTCTACTCTTGCCTTTCACCCTTTCCTTCACACTTATAAGTACATCAAAGTGAAGACCAATGTTCTCTGTTCTTTATAAGTTTTTCACTTAAAACTCTCTTAAGAATAACCATGAAGGATTACATATAATGGTTTATAAATACAGTTACTCTAATACTTCTCTTTCAAGAAGAATAAAGAAAACCACTGTGGTTACATTTGCTTCAAAAGTTAAAATTCTTTGTGTTGAATGTCTGCAGTATCTGTCTGAAGGAGAGTAGTTTTAAAAATGTTTTACAGCTGAAGAGTTTTCCATAGTGTATCTCAGAAGCACAGTAATTAATCAATTTTCAATTTTTATTGTCTTTTCTGGTACAGTAAAAGCAGGTTTTGCACCATACACTGTGTTCAGGTTATGTCCTTTTTTTTTTCTTTATCGTTCTTAAAGAAAGGATAGTTGTTTTTCCCACCCTCCCATTCATACACTAAATATATGAAGACCTTGAAGTCAAGAATTTATATTTTTCATCTGAGAGGTGGCAAGTGAAAAGTACAATCCATTGAGATTAGTTTCATAGCATGGTGATTTGGTGTTGAATTACTTAAGACAGCTGAGTGGTGGAGTCACTGAGATAATTAGTTCATCTGTCGAGGATCTGCTGAGGATCTGCTGAAAGACTTTGTCAAGCAACACACGGCATCTGAATTTGCCATTGAGAGGTATCTGTGTCTTACTGTTCACTCATACTTAGTGATCATAAGTTTTAGAAATTCTGCTGGAAGTTCTGTCCTAAATTAGGCAGTTTAGCCCTCAGTTTAGGCTGTGGATAGAAAGGACAGTGAGGTGCACCAGCCATGACTCTTGGAGGTATCTTTCTCTATTAACAAGAGAAAAAGCCTAGAGCCATTAGACTCCTTGCTGTCTGTACTTAAGTGGAGTGCATTTGAGCAGCTTGATTAAATCCACAAGGACAAAAAACCCATCTCCCTTCCATGTAATTTGGACAACTAAGCTAGAAGCTTAGCTTTCCTGAGTTCTGTAGTCAAAAGTGAGAGAAAGGTACTTGCAGAGAAAATTAGCCTGCTTCTTCATCTCCCACCTCAGTGCCTCACTTGCTCCCTGAAGTTAGACCATGTTAATTGAGGTATCAAGTCGTGTCGATTTCAGTAGGAATTGGGTTACCATTATGAATTTGAGTTTTAAAAAGCACATTCATTGTCTTTAAGTATTTTGTTTTCTAACATCTATGTTCAAGCTTCTTGTGCACATAGAGGTTCAGCAGATTCAATTAAGAGTCTACTGCTCTCTGCTGGATTTGTGGCACACCCTGTAATCCTGATTTCCTTATTTAATGTAGGTTCCTGAATTAAAGTCAGTATGAGTTTTTAAAGCATGGCTTTTATTTTCATGTTCCATGCTTGCATGCCTCCTTACCTTTTAAGTGTCTGTGGTACTGGAAGCTTAAAATTTATTCTGAGGCTTGTGAACCATCTGTGTGTTGGAGATCACTTCATTTTCATTGATTTGTATCAGAAACACTTATGCCAAAGAACAGTATTCTGTTCAAACAGAATGGGATACCTTTGGCTGGTAATTTCTCAGTTAAGGGCCAGTTTTTGTCATAGGTATTTCTAAAGCTCTTTCTTATTTTTCTCTTTATTTATTTTTAGCATCAATATGAACTTTAAGTTATTCATGTTCCTTCCTTGATGCTGTCCTCTGCTCTTTATAGTAGCCCAACCACTTCTGTGGCTTCTTAGTGAAGTACAGTGGGAAACTAACACTGGATAATTTTTCCTGCTGTATTATGTTTAAGTTGGATACTTTCCCTGATCTACCTCATGGAGCAGCTGCACAAACAGTTGTGTGTCTGTGTGGTACTGCAGCTGGAGACTTGTGAAACCATAGCCTAAGTCATGGTGCTTTTGAGCCACCTCCAGTGCTTATAATTGAAAGGCAGCTATGATTACATGTCTGCCATAACTTCTGTTTTTGTAGTCTTTCTTATTAGAGTAGGTACTCACATTCATCCCAATGTAGTTATTAACCCCATCTGTTTTAATCAAATGGGCTACTTTAAGGGAAACAGTAGGGCAGTCTTGTAACTTCCACTGCTTTGTATAACTAATGCTGAAATGTGTTATTTAATTAAAAGGTTGACATAGTTTGTCTGTAGTATGGTATAATTCCTGTTGATTATTTGTAATCAAGTAAATGCATCAGAACGGTATTCTACTTCATACAGGGTTTTTTTGCAATATTTTTGCATGAGTTCTGTACAGTGCACACTAAAAAATATAGTAGTATTTAATTAATACACAAACTTCTCTCCTGACAATTGACAGAAACAATTCTAGTATACAATGGGACAACTACACAAATTCAGTCTGTAAGTTACTGTAGGGTTTCTGAATTTAACTCTGAAATTTAGCAGAACTTAATCTGGGAATAAATGTTAAGGTGCATTGAAGTTACAGCGATTGATGTAATAAATAATATTTAATTTAAAATATTTCTTCTATCCTGTAAAGTTGCATCCATCTGAAGAAAATACAGTTTTGAAGTTTAGCATCTGTCTCAGCTTAAAACAGAGATGTGGTTTCTCCAAAATATTCATATTTAGGGTAATAATTATTCAGAAGACAGTTATGAATTGAAAGAAGAAGGAATATATTTCCTTACTCTTGTATCTAACCAGCAAAATCTCAGAAGTGGGAATTAATTTATACGTAATATTTATTTAGAAATTAGCTCAAATACCATCAATTCTTTCTCTTTTTCACATTTTTTTTCTGAAGCTTTTCCCATCCCACTCCTGCTTCATGTATACTCCTGACATTTTCTGGGGACTTTTGGACAGAACAAGATTGGAACTGATCCATGTTAAGTATATTCACTTTTTGCATTATTATCTGAAAGAGTTATTGTATTTTCATTTTATCATTGGATAAGCATACATATGTTGTTCTTAGTCAAGTGGGACTACCTCTCAGCAGATTTGTAGTACTCCTTAGTCGTGTGGCACTCTGCTAGGTTTTAGTGTAATTATTTTCAAAAGATTGCGTTTCTTATCAATGAAGAGTGTGAAAATGTCTCTTTTTTCTGGGAGCAAGTATTGCAAAAATGTAGTGTAGAGATTTTAGAAGTGAAGGGAAAAAGAGACAAATGTTTGTATTAATTGGGGTCACAAACATTCTTTTTGATCCAGATGTGGCAGGTCCTTCTGGAAGTCTTGTCTTTACCAGATGCACCAGCAATTTGCAAACTAAGTGTAGCAAAGGAATAAAATGGGAAATGAGCAAGCTTTTGAACAAAAGGAATCCTAATTCATCTAGCAAGCATAGGGGTAGACTTTAGGTTGGGGAGGTGGAACTCACACTCGCTCACTTGTGGTCTCAGAAAAGGGACATCACACCACAGCCATGCCTTCAGCATCTAGTCACTCTCATTCAGGGTGAAAATACTAAGATCTTAGGCTTATATTCATATTTCCTAGCTTTAATTTGAGCTGTATCTGTGCCGATAAATAGCACATTGCCTGGGAGGAAGACTGAAACTACTATTCATACGTGTTGCCCAAGCATTAGTGTTTTCTCAGATAGTGTTTGTCCTGTGCCCGTATTGTGCTTGCTAAAATGTTCATCACAGAGCCATATCCCTAAATGCCATTTGGATGAGACTGTGGTATGTTTGGCTGTATTTATCCTGCGTGGACCTCACACATTATTATCACGACACATTATGTTCTGTTTTATGCTATGGAAAGGTGCTGCAGCTGACTGTGACACACATTCAGACACTTTGGAACTGATATGAAAAAGGAAATGAAAACTAAGTGCTGATGGCATAAGGTTCACCAGCTTACTTGATGGGCCAAACCTGTGCTTCAAAGGTAGTACAGACCACTTGAGGCTGACGTGATTTCCAGGGTATCTCTCTTATTGGTACAGAGTCTGAAGTGGCTGTGGTTTTCATTTAGGCACTCAACTCCAATTTAATATGAGGTCATCTCTGAGTTTTTTATATCTGAATATGCTGAGCTTTATTAAGAGCTTCCAAAGTACATAAAAAGTGGAAGATGGAGTGATACTAGTACATTAGTACATTTTTCAGGTCTATCATGTATAAGACCTTTCTGGTTCTCTATAGAGGTCTGTACTTGAGGTATCAGCTGAAGAGGAAAAAGTGTCTTGCCATGAATATAATTTTCTTAGAATTGCTTATACACTATGGCAGTGAGTATGATAGGTAGAGCGTGTGACACATTTCTTTTTTCTTACTGCATTTTGCGGCTGACATATTTTAAAGTATTCCCTTAAATATTTTTGTGTTAGGTCAGAACAATCTGGTATCTTGCAGTTACTGCATGCTTTATTTTTCCGCTTACTTACCATCATACCTGAACAGATGCATTCTGTTGTTTACATCTGTTAAAGTTTTTTTTCCCTAATCAGTTAGCTGACTTTCAGTAATGCACATTATAAATGTGGAATCCAGAATGCTAACCTTATTTGTCTATGTAGTGTGCAAATACACTCACACTGCAGAATTTGATTTTAGAGCTATCCTTCAAATCACAAATTATTCCTATGATAGTTAAAAATATACAGAATCTCTTCTTGTTGTTTTAAAATTTTGTGGATTAAAGTACATATCTAGTAAATAAATGAACATAAGAAAAAAGCAACATTAAAAAAATACTACGTGATGGATTAAATGTAGTAACCTTATTTCCATTTTCTGTTGTTACACCTGCAAGTGTAATTCAGTTGTAGTTTTAATTTTCAGGTTCTGGACTGAATTGGAAAGGACAGATGTGCTTAAATGAGGTCAGGCCTGCAAGGCTGAGGTATTCCTCTTGTGCCCACTACTGTTTCTACAGAAATCCAGATCTTTTATGACACAGACCCTATTTCCTGTGTCAATTGGGTGTCTTGCTCCTCTGCAGTATTTATGCATAACTCTGTGATGTTTGGTTTGTACTTTCTAATTACTAGGGGTAAGTTTGGGAGAATCACCATCACTCTTACTAGCTGCATGTGAAAAAATAGTGTATTATTCTTCCACAGATCTGTTCATATAATTCCTTACTTGTAGTTTTTGACAGTTGAAGCCCTGTCCACTTGCCCTGTGGCAAAATACTTCACTAATATGTATCAGTAGAACATCTAGTCAAACGTTTTTACATCTATATTGAGTTTAGTAAGTAAAATTTAGCTAAAACTATTTTCCAGAGAGGTATCTAATTTTGTTTGGAAGCTGTTGTTGGAAGCAGGAGCCATTGTTTTCTTCGATAATTTGATACAGTAGGTAATCACACTGCTAGTGAACGTTTTTTCTGTTAAAGAGTCCTTTAATATCCAGCATTTTCTCCATATGAATGCAATTACATAATTCTCAGTAATTGTTTCACTAAGCTAATCAACCCAATAAGTACTTTACAGTAAAACATTTTACCTAATTGTGAAATAGTTTCACTGATGGAAATTATGTATCAATTACATATACAAATCACCTTAGCACTGTATTTGGAGGTTAAATTTTCTCCATACTTATTCTGCATTCTTAATAATTCATATTTGTATTGGGATTTTTCCTGAACCTGCCTGTGGTATTTGTTACTTTATCTTACACTGCAGCTTTTCCTTCCATGATTAGCCAAGTGTGATGAGGGGTGACTGGCACCTCTTCTTCCACAGTGTCATCTATGATGTTATTGTCCTGAGGACTTCAAGCTTTCACCTGCTGCTCATTGGAGCTTTTGGAGAACTTTTAAAAAACAATACCTGTAGTGTACAGATAATGTTAATCTACACTGATCCTAAAAGTACACAAAGTAGTGCTGACACTAATAAAAAGTTAAATATGGAAAGTTGAAAACTCAACCCAGCTAAGTTACATGCAAATAAAATTATCACGAGTCAAATAAACTGTTGTGGGTTTGTTTTTTTTTCTATAACCAAGAAGCATTAAGCCCCCTGAAAACACAGAGAATCTGAGGGTTTAGGAAAGACTTGGCTGTAAGCCTTGTGCATTCAGGGTGAATACAAGATGGAATGACAGAATGATAATCCTTTCACTGCTAATCAGAGGAATATTTCCCATCATCCCTTCCTGACATGAGAAATGAAGTGTTCTTGCAATCCATTCATCTTCTTCCAGTGCCAAGAGAATGAAGAGAACTTCCTGGGATTTTCCCCAACATTTCCAACATCTTGGAAAAAGAATTAGCAGAAAAACGGGGGCCATATTCCCTATTTTCTTAGTGTATGTGAAGAAGGAGGAAGGCCTCCATGTCCCACATCATGTAAAGAGAAGAACACAGAGCATCTTCAAGACTTCTTAGACTGAAAATATATAGCAACAAATTCTGCCACCTCTGATATATAAAAGAAATTTTGGTGTCCATATTCCTGGAATGTTCAGGAAAGGTGTTAGCTGAGAGGTAAAGAAACACTGCTGAGTTTTTACTTTTTATGTGAGGAGTATGCAGACAAGGTAGAAATCAAGCTGGAAGCCAAGAATTTCAAAATATGGACAAATATGGAGTGCAAGGAAAGGCTGCCCTACTGAGAGGTTACACCAGGCAATTGAACAACTTTTAGAAAGAAGCCTGGTCATGCCGTATGTATGTGGGTTCAAGTTTGTAGGCAAAGCAAGCTTAGATCACTGCAGGCTTAGATCACTTAGAATTCTGTGAGGGCTTGTCCATCCACTTAGAATCATTCCTCCTAGTGACATAACTTGTTAGCTTAAACACAGCTTAAACACTTACCTGTTTAGTCCAGGGAGAGAAGTAGTATGGGCTCTTAGGGCTATGGGAATGTGACTGTTCCATGTTCTGAAGTTGGGATAATCAAACAGGATGTTAGAGACTTCTCAAAATGACATGAGAAATAGATGTTCATGATAAATGACAGTGAGTGACAGAAATTGCAAATAAGAAATGGCTGGATTTCATAGATAGTTTAGCAGGCGTTATGGGAGAAATGGCTGAATGTCACAGGTAATGGGAAGGGAACAGTGAAGATCATTAGAGTGGCAGAGTCTTGCCAGGCTGGCAGTACATACCAGTTGTAACTACTTAGTAATGGTGTTACATGTTCTGAATTTGAGTATGAATGTGACAAAATAGGCACCAAAGGGGAAAAGCTACAGATGGGTTGTGTGAGAGGAGATTCTGTGGAGGAGACCAAGAGTGGTGAAAAGGAGAGCACAGGAATGACAGAAGGGGTGAGATGCTGTTCAAGCTGTGTGATGGATGGTGGCCAAGAGCACCTGTCAGGTTACAGCAGACAGGGCAGGACAGTAGACTAAACCCGTTGTCTTGACCATACTGTAAGTCAAACTTCTGTGTCACAAAGGATTACATCAGGGAAGTATCCTGTGTTTAATCATTATTTATCACAGATCTTTCTTAAAGTTTGCAGTCTGTTTATTGATAATTTACTTCAGTGTGCAAATTTAGTACACTGAATTCTGATGTATTCAATAACTGAAAGATGTCTGCCTCTGTGAACAATTACGCGTCTATTGGTCTTGCATGGTCATGCCAAAACCATTTGTTTTTAGATCCCCATTACAAGTTTTTCTCCAAAGAGTGTATTCTATCTACATTTAATATATGCATCTAATTCCCATTAATTTGCACTTTGTTTTACTGAAATGAAAGTGTAGCCTTTGCCCTTAACTATTGCTCATCTTCCTTTTAACAGTGTGAATAAAAGGCACTTATTCATACATCATAATAAATTAAGACCCTTTCTTTTGTAGGGGCATATTAATGTCTTCTATTTATTAATTTACAAAGCTATTCTAATTCCTTTGGGAAAATATGATCTTTTATTTTCATTACAGTCTTGCTAGATCCCTTTATCTTCTGGCAGCATAAATCTCTAAGGAGAATGTTGTATAAACAGAGTCATATTTGCCTTTTAAACATTCTCATGGTCATTTCCTTCTGGAGTTTTTGATATTCTGTATTTGGTTGTCATACGCAAGATGATTTAGAAACAATTTGGATCATAAGCTAGTTGGTATTTCTGGTAACACAGTTGTTTGGGGGTTTTTTAAGCCTGTATGTGGGTTTTTAAAATTTATTCTAAATTTTTAGATTATTTATAGTAACCTAAATGTTTGTACCCCAGTAGTCCTATTAACACACACGTAATTTTAAGGATGAAATTGTGTATGTATGTGTTTTCCTGTGCATGACTGGAGAGAATTCTTGAAGTATTCATAACCATGGACTATTTATCTTTACAAAGGTTAATGAACACTAGTTAACAAGTATAAAACATGTCATTTGGCTTATTTTTCTTTCTTCTGAAATCCTGCATATGTTGAAAGTGACTGTGGTTTGGCTGTCCATGGAGATTCAGCTCATTTCTCATTTGACAGAAATCTCAGAGAATAGCTAATAATTATTGATGCCATTCAGGAGGGAAGGATAATTGGATGTTACACAGGAGTATATATGTTTGTATGTACGTGCAAGAAGGTCTTACTTAGACTTGGGTGCACATATATCCTGTCTGTATGTATTTTGTTGACTTTGACTGCACAGTGTTGGTGATTGATGAAGTTTTCCTACTATCATACACACAAATCCCTTAGATCTTGCCTTTAGGATAGATCTGTCAGTGTTTCAGCAGATTGCTATTTTAGGTTCTGTTTCACAGAGGACTTATTAAACCATTTTCAAATTCTTCATTATATTTTTTTAAAACATTTTTTTTAAACATTTTTTTTCTTGAGATGGTAGTCCAGTTTACACAGTCAAAGAGCAGTACTTGAAGATGAACTGATAGAAAAGTGGCAGTTGGAACTTGTTACCTCAAAATTCATCAAAGTTTTTCCTGTCTTTTTATAGCTTAATAGGCATCAGAAAAGATATTTTGCATGTTCCTGTGTGTAACAGAAGATAGAACTGGTGCTGCATGTTAATGAAAATGTGCTCAATGAGGTGCGACAAGTTACATTTATTACAGTATGTAACTTGTGAGAATTATTACAGTGTGTAACAGTGAGAATGAATCTAGACTGAGAGGATACCTGAAACTGTGAGAATGAATCTAGACTGAGAGGATACCTGAAACTGTGAGAATGAATCTAGACTGAGAGGATATCTGAAACTCATGATGGTGTGACCAAATCGCTTTTAAGATGAGAGAGAAGTAGTGTAGCTTTCCAGAAAACATTGCAGAGAAATGAGGACAGTGTGAAAGTGGGAGATTGTAGCTGTAAATAATATGAAATTTTAAAAATATGAGGATTTTCAGACATTGAATCAGAATAAAGGAGAACCTTGCTTTCCTTTTAATCAAGAAGAGTTCGATGAGCTACAAGGAAATCAATCCAGAACTGTAAACTGTTGTTGATTTCTCTGTTCACACTTGTCTTCTGTTGGAAATCCACTGCAATAGTTTTCAGTGAATTACAGGATACCCCTGTTCCGTAAAGCTGGCTGCTATTACCAGTCAATGAAAGTGTGATCAATATGTATTCGAGAACTGCATAGAATATAATGTGAGAAACAGTTTTCCATACCTTTGTATTGACTTAAGTACTGTGATTTTTATGAGATATCTAGGACTAAAAGTCTGTTAATGTAAAAGATGGAGAAAACATTGAAATTTCTAATGTCCTGGGTTTCTGACTGTAAGATACCATTTTATTTATAGATTGATTTGCGGTTTCAACCTTCTGGTTTGAAAAGAAGATGATCTGTTTTATTAATATGGGAGCATAGGTTATAGATGCCCTGAGGGAATTCTTTAAAGGCAACTCCTGAAACCAGCCTTGCATCAAATAGTTTAGGGAGTTATCAGTGCAATGCAGAACTCTTTCGAGAAACTAAAACATCACATCAAAGTGTAAAGAGACTCCTGGATATTTTCATAGAAATGCTTAATGCTGTGCTACTACAGTGAGTATCATATAGCACTATGTTTCAACATTTTAATATGTTACTGCTTCCCTATATGGTTGAATTTTGGTTTGTTTCTTTTTGTTGGTTTTGATTTTTTTTTTTTTTAAGTTTTGGGGTTTTTACAAATAAATAAAATAATGTATGTTCTTGAATTGTTGTGAAGTTTTACATAATTTTATTAAGGGTTCATATAAGAACATCTGCACTTTCATTATATATTTTTATTGCAAAACAGAACATAATAAGTGAAGAACCCCATTCGTTTGTTACTTGGACAGGATTATTTATTCTAAGATGATAGGTAAGTTTTGTCAGCAGAGCTTTGTGGAAAGGATCACATGCCAGATACTGACTTTGCACATCTTGGTGATCTGAGCAACATCTTTTAAAGCTCATAAAATTCTTCCCTTGGCAAAGCAGCAGAGTCTAATTATTCTATTCAGCCTCTCTACCACCAGAGAGGGGAGCATTAAAATGAAGGTTTGGGGTTCCCCCCCATAAAAAAAAGCACTTTCCAGAGCATAAAGTGAAGGGGCTCTCCACCAACATCTTTGTATGAGTGTCTTAGGATGGAAGAACATTTTATCACCAAATGTGCAAAACAGGAAAGACAGAAGTGTTCCCTCTTTTGAGTACATTAAATTGTCCACAGCCCTTTCAGTTATGTTAGAAAAAAGAAAGGAGCCAGCCGTGCTATTACAAAATTAAATTAAATCCATTTGCCATTTATGTTACTCTGGGAGGAGGTATTGATACTTTGCTGTAAGTTTCACTCTTTCAGCATAGTAAGAACTACGCTGAAAGCAAATTTCATTTCTGTTCAAGTATGATTATGTTTGCTATATGCTAATTGGGAAAGTTCAGTATAATTTAAACTATGTTTAAAACAGGAGGTAATAAGATAAATATTTATGATTTTAAAATTTATGTTGTTTTCAAAGGATAAATTTTAGAAATTTAGAATTAAATTTCTCTTTTTTAAAGTTGCTGTATTCACCAAGGAATCATTTTATGAATTCACATGGAAGTCAATCCTGTGTACACTTACCAAAATTTACACTTCCTAATGGTTTTGCTAAATATTTTATAACCAGAACATGGTAGTGATAGATCATGTTAAAAAGATGGTTTTGATTTTCAAGCATTGTGTTGCGTGTTTACAAAGAGCATCCCATATTATTTTTTTTTTAACAGATGTACTTTGAAGTACACTTAAAAACATTCAAAGGATTGTTGTAAAGAGTAATATATTCTTTTGCATTTATATGCTGATTTGCAGTGTTGTAGGTGCTCATAACCATTAAGCCAGATATTATTTTGAGCAAACAAAATGCTGCCTGGTAAAAAATCTGTCAAAGCATGACTTCTTTTTATTATGTCCCAGGTCAGTACATTCTTATTAATGGAAAAAAAGCTAAGATGACACATTAGAATGCATTTGGATTGCTAATCTCATGCTTTGATGCATTTGTCCTTACTTCCTTACGTAGTATTCACTAAAGGAATTATATTTCATCCTACTGACTATATCCTGTGTATGGCCTATGAATAATTTTCTTAAGTAAGAGTACACATGTACTTTTTTCTCTTAGTGGTCAGAAATGGCCTGTTTCCTTTTGGTATATTTTTGTTACTTTATTTAAGGTTAGCCTATGCTTTAAGCTGTATATTTCTCTGAAATGAGAATTTGAAACTATAATGCACTGTCTCCAAATAAAAAATCATCAGTTACTACAGCTGACAAATTTTGATTTTTTTTATACATTAAAAACTGTGATTTTCCTTGAAAATTAAATCTAAGAATTTGCATATCTAAGTTTCTTACTTTCTAGAGCATAGGGAGTTAATGGTACAGGGCTTCTTCCCTGAAAAAAATTGAGGTTTTGTATACTGCTACAGACACCACTAATGACATTTTAGGACTTAATCACTTTATTTTTGAATTTCAGAATCTGGTTTTTGGTTATGTTGAGTTAAGTGGCAAATAGTTGTGGCAACTAGACACACTTAATAGAGAATTTTGACTAAGGCACAGAAGCTCCACAGATTGGAACTCCAAAAGAATTTTGTGTTCAGCATTTTCCAGCATTTACTGAAGATAAGTTATGTCTTGCAGGTTGAACAGCAGCAGAGCTTATCTAGCCAGCCTTACTGAAAGATTAAATCAATATTTAATAAATCATTATACAGCTCAGAGGTTTATATCTAGCCCCATTTGTGTGGGTTTTGTTATTTTATCCCTTTTTCTGACTCACAGACGGGGCTCCTGAGATGCTCCTTTAAAGACTTTTATTCAATTTTAAGTCTCTTGTGACAAGTGAGATGACATGGATGTTAAAATTCATGCCATCAAAATCAGAAGCCAAACTATTTCCTAATTACAATACATTATAAGTGTTTTTTGGCCTATCAGTTTTTGCCACACAATGCTTATAGTGCTTTTAAGCCAATCATCTAAAAATACCCTCGTGGGTCCTACTGCAATACATCTTTCATAGTTATATTTCTCTAAAATATCTACTCTACTTACAAGGTCATAATTTGTTTCTAGTTCCATTTCTCTCTCAACGTCTATTCTATTCCATAGCCTTTCTAAGTCAGCATATTTTATCGCAAAGTGTGCATACAGATGCATACTATGTGAGCCTTCTGTCAGGCTTTGAAAATTCTCTACAAATCCATTTCTCACATGTGGGGTCTTAAGTCACTTACTGCCATTTGTGTGAATCACCTTTCCAGTCAGGGACTTAACTTTCAAATATTTCTTGGTCTAAGTTAAAGATGCTAAAGCATTTTCTCTGCGTTCATCAGCACTGTATTTTTATTAATGGCTTTCCACTTGTCGATGTTGACCTATGGAAGGGTCAAGCTCCAGCTAAGAACTTCAAGTCTATGAAAATACAAGCTGTGTTTTTACTAATTAATCAGTAGCAGAGTATCCAGGCAGATGCCTGTGTTCTGGAATTAACCATTCCTATGATTGACATCCGTCAGAACATAATTGCTTGTTAGTCATCCAGCACAATATCAAAAACTTCCTGTGTACACTTCTGCAGTTATTATGGTTGAGGAACACCCTACTGCTGGAAGCCAGCATGATGGTTCAGAGTGGATGTGGGGCATTCCACACAAATTGCCTTCCATGACGAAGTACACAGCCATGTTTAATTCATTAGTGGAGATGGATCTTACAGGTCACAGATACCTGTAGTCTTGGGAGTTCTCAAAATTATTGTTTTGCCTCCTCAATCAATCTGTTCATAGTCTGCTTTTAATAAAACACTATTATAGCAGCACATAATAATTAGAATTATTGGAAAGTTTAGCTACTAATATTGGCCTTTGGGGATTGTTGGTTTCTTTTTTTTTTTAATCACAAAAGGTTTGAAGCTGTGTTTTAATATTGTGCTGAAGTGAGCTTTCTTTTTGCCTGTGATATCTAAAGCAAAGAGCTTTTATGTGGGATTTTTAGCAGAAGCTGCATCTGATTAGGAATTGTGTTAATGCGAATTTAAGATTAGGTTTTTTCTTTTTTGCCTTTGCTCTCTTGACTCACTATGGTAGAAATTGAGTGCAATGATGAAATGCTCTACTTCTAATCTTCCCAGTAAGAATCAAATGATCAAGCTGCTACCAAGCAACATGTTGGTCAATTGAATAAGTCTCCTAGACTTTACAAAAGAATGTGCTGAACAAATGTGAAGGTTTCACAAAGCCATTTAATAGCAAGCTGCTTGCAGAGCAGTTCATTATTGTTTGAAGGAATCGCTGCTGAAGTATAGGAGTCATATGCTTTGGATATCATAAAGGCTTTTAAAACAATCCTCAATCCAAAGGTGAGCCTGACATTGTTCAGAAAGATTAGGGAAATAGCATGTGATAAACCATAGCTCAGCATTTCAGTAATTTCAGTGGAATCCTACCATAAAAGTGATTAAGTCTTAAACTTAATCCTAATGAAAAAGTAGTTCATTAGCAATGGCACTACTTTATATCTGCGTCTGAAGTGAAGAACCAGTTATGGCTGAGAAAAGTAAGGGAACAATCAGCTTGTTCTTCTGGTAAGTTCTTGGAAGCTGCTATGTTCTATTTATTCAGCTAACATCTATTTAAATATTAAACTGTTTATAATGATCTAATTATTTGTCAGTACGGAGTGATGACTTAGGTGATTCTTGAGGCTCTTAAGAGGGTAGGATCTGTCTAATGGTAAATTTACCCTGTAGATTGTGCCAAAGAACTGGAAGAATAAAAAACTTAGATCGCACTGAGTGAGGAAAAGGAATCATGAGAAGTCCTTCGGTTTTGTGTCACCTCTTGAATGTGTATAAAAAGGCAAGTAGCAGCTGTTGTGAGTCTTCTAGACGGTAGCATGTATAGGATCTGTAATGTTTTCTTTTGTGCATATTCTCTTCTCCACTGAAGTTAGCTGCAGCACTGGACATGGCTCAAGTAGAATAAAGTTACACGTTTTATTTATAGTTTAAGGATGTGATCTCTGAATGAGAATAAAGAAAAGGATGGAACTGTAAGTATTTGCATTCACATAAGGGAATGTTAATAGGTCCTCCAGGTACATAATAGCAAGAACATATACTTTATGTCTTCTTAAAAATAATTAGGTATTTTTATAGCCTGTAAGGTTTTGATAATGTGGCTTTTCTGTTTATTAGCTTTATAACAGCTGTGGGTGTATAAATATTGCATAATTTTAGCATCCCAATACTTTATCAGAACTCATCTGTTTTACTATTTCAGTATCATTCACAATTAATGTTGAAGCATAATACCAGCAAATACAGTCTAGCCAACTAGAATAATGGTAACCAAATAGAATGAAGTTCATAAAACTATATTTATACTTATAAATTGATCTTAATTATTCACTTAAAAAAAAGTGACAAGGAGGTTTTCATAAAAAATATTTTAATAAGATATGTTCACACTGTCAAACCCTTTATCTACTGATAAAGCAAATAAAATTTTGCCAATGATAAAAAAAAAGAAAATCGCTTTTGGAACTTAAAAGAAGATTTGAAGGAAAAAAGTATGAATAAAATCAGTTTAATTGGGTACTGTGACCTAGTTCTTAACTGCCTGTCAATACTACCTGCAGAAAGAGTGATGACTTAAAATGTCTTGCTTGTTTTCTTTGTACTTGAAATACTGAAACAATGTGTTACTGTCATCTGCGCAGAGTAATCTCTACCCAATTGATCTGTTGTCTTTTTTCTGTATGTCTGACAATGGTTGAAGCAGAGGTTTCTGTCACTGTTAAACACTGCAGAGAAAACATGGAACTTGTCAGGAGAGAATATCAGGTACCTGAATTATATGTTTCACATGATAGCCTTGAACCCCCGATTTATTTGTTAGCTTTGTGATTAGTATCAAAATTTGAACACAGCCAGTATAAGATATGAAATTCCTTGTATTGTCAGTTAAAGTTCTGGAACTGATGTTTGAGGTTGCCTGTTTGTATATATGTAATCAAAACATGTTTATTCTTGTATATGCATATAAAATCTCTTGTAGGTTGCCAGTATTAAATGCAACTTCTAAGAGATTATTTCTGAAGTTATTTTGTCTCTCTTTGCTTGTTGTCATGGTTGGTTGGTTGGGTTTTTTTCTGTTTGTTTTGGTGGTATTTTTTTCCCTGTGCTGTGGTCTTTTTGCAGAGAACCATTTCTCTCTGTCTTTGTTTAAAACAATTTAAAGGAGAACACTGAAAAATGAGTTCTCCCTCTTTGTTTTAAGCAATACTTTTCCACTAATAAGGAGAAACAAAATACGAGTAGATATAATTGAACAAGTAACAATTTGCTAACAAGTGAAACTGCAACAGGAAAAAAAAAAAACAGTAAATAAACCCTACTTACAAAATACCTAAATCTCAAAATCTGCCTGAGGGGAGAGGGACACCCAAAATGGCAGAAATACCCTTTCCAACATGGCATCCACCACAGGCAACTCTGTGTGGGAGGAAAGGGATGTGTGGGAGGAAAAGTCATCCCCCCAGGATGATGACTTTTGCAGGTGGCTGTGCTCTCGGGGAGACAAAGGGAAAGGATGGCAGCAAACCGTCTTGGGAATGTGGGAGATTACAGAGGAGTTCAAGTGGCAGATGAGAAGTGCTGGCGTGTGTGGGGCCAGCGCTGCTGCTGGTTGCCTCCTGCCTCCCGCCAGACCCTGCCAGAGCTGGTGCTGCTGCGCTTGTGTTGGGTCTGTGGGCGCCAGGGCAGGGTTAGCTGGCCCCAGGGACTGGCTGGAATAGATAACATTTTGGGTTACCCACCACAGAGTCTTGACCTGGAAGAAGTGTAGTTTCAGTTCATGTTACGGCATCATTCATAGAATTTTTAGGAAATTCCTAATTTTTATTGTGATCTTATGCCAAATTGCAGCAGAAAACAAAAAGGATAAAAAATACGAAATTTAGACAGACATCTGTCTGTTTTTGAGAGCATTGAGGTACAGTTCCTTTGAACAGTGTATAAGCATTCAGATATATGTAAAAGATTTTGGAAACATTTTGATATGACTAAAGGATCTATTAATCCAAAGACTGTGTACAGGGAGATTTTAAAAGCCAGTGGTAATCTAGTGTTAATAACTTCAATATACTTGGCATCAAGTTTCACCTAGTAATTTTTGCACTGATATGGGGTTTTTGATTTTTACCATGTCTTATAAAGAGATTTCCATTCTTGAATGAAAAGATTCAAATTGTAAAGGATTTGTTATCCTTGTTATTTTGATTTAGGTACATTTCATCAGTAATTAGTGTCCTCAGTCCTCAGAAAAGGTGTACCTTATTTCTCTTACTATGTAGCCTAGTGTGAGCTTTCATTCACTCAGTCTTGTTTTCAGTCGCTTACTCTCGGACATCTCTTACCCATTCAGATTGGGGTAATATATTTTCTAAGGCATGCTTTTTCCTGCAGAATTTTTGCAGGCCCTTTTGAAGATTCTGTACTTTAGCACCATTTTCAGGGGTTTGACATTCATGACAGGTATATATACATGAAGAAATGAACTGTTGTTACTGTGCTGGTAATGAATGTGCTTGGTCTGTAGTGTTACCGTGACAACTTAGTGCAAACGTCCTTGACCCTTGTATCTGAGGATTTCAGGAGACATAGCAGTCGCTATTCATGTGCAGCTGAAGCTGTAAAAATAGGGAAAACTCTATGGAAATGTGTTACTCAGTATCATGTCATTTATTGACTTGACTTAATTTGGGTGAATGCCTTAAATCTCTTGCTATAAAGTGTAGATTATAGAAATGATTTGAGGATGTTTTCTGAATGGTTTCTAGCTTTTCTGCATTGTTCTCAAAAAGATGGCACACGATTTTATGTGGGTGCATATGTGGTTTATGTGTGGGTGCATCAATTCTGACATGATATGGTCCCAAGGACTGAGTTATCCTTTATAAATGCACTGTCATAAAAGCAATTTGAACTCAGCTTTCTGTATGCCAATATTTCTAGGTCCCTCGGTATCTATTTAAAGATATTGCATTACCTGTCTTTTATTCCTTTGAACTCTGCATTTGGCAGCTATATTTCATCTCTGCAAATGTCTATTACTGAAAGATCCAGATTTAGCTGTATGATTGGCCTCACCACACCGTTATTTGTATTCCTGCCAATTTTATGTCAGCTGCAAATTGTATCAGCAAAGATTTTATCTTTTGTTCTAGTAAATGCAATTAGTTCACAGCACAAGATCTTAGAGATTCTGGTAAATTTTGGTGATCCAAGAGGGGTATTTACTTCATTTTTACTTCAAGTGCTTGTTCTTGTCTTAATTATTTATTCACAGGTTTTAAGTTCTCATCTCATTTACTTTTGTGAACTGAAAGATCTTGTAATCTCATTATAAAGTAGCAATCTTGCCAAGAAGACCTATCTTCCACAAAGTCACACTTCTTGGAACTAATTGTGATTTTACTCTTACTTAAGAAAAATTTATTTTCCCTGGAGAGCATTATTTTGCCTGTAATCAATATCAGATTATTGAAACAATATCCAGTTAGTGTACATAGTATTTATGAGCTCTTTATTTTTTTAATAATTATTATTACAATATACATGTTTATGAATCTTCCAGAAATTCTGCAGAATCAAATATTTTTGGAAGATCCAAATTATTTGTTCCAGAGGTAATTTGTAATAGCCTTGGATGAACATTGTTGTTTTGTTCATTTAGAAAAATAGAATACTTTCTTGTCATTACAGTTATCATGCAGAATAAAATGTCTTTCTCAATTTCTATTTCTGTAACAAAAGTTTTCCTTTTCCTTATAGTTTTCTTGAAGGCTGCCAATACTCTTCCTTAACTGGTGATTGTAAACCCGTTTGATGTTGCTTTCACAGGGAGGTTAACCTCTCACAATGGGTCTGGGTTGTTTAGCATTTTGTGGGGAATTGGAACTTTTTCCAAATTAAGCTATCAAAGCCTTGGAGGTCTACATCTGAGATAGGTGGCCAGGTAGCATTTGAAGTCAGTGGAGAGAAAGAGACACATAGCAACACGTTAAAGTTTTAGGAGCAGATGAAGTGGTGTTTCAGACAGCCAAGTTCTCCATATCAATTCTACAAGTACAGACTAGTAGGATTAGTTCAGGGGCAAATATTTTAAACAGAACAGATGGATTTTAATGTCTCTCATAGTTTTCATGTGTGTATATATATATATATATATAAGCTCTTTTATATATATATAAGAAGAGCCATATATATATATATATATATATATATATATGGCTCTTCTTTGACCTACAGAGTCATCAGAACTTTGTAGTGGTCAATCCATTTAACCTGTTAAAGAATGGAATGAATTATCTTCTGGATTTATCACCTTTTTTCTTGTAAAGTGAATGTGTAGAATCTATTTAAACTAAAACAATTTTATTTAAAACAACTGCATTAAACTCAGTGAGATGAAAAACTCATTGTGCACAGCTAATTTCCATCAAGGATGGACACAGTTTTTGTAAATTTTTCTTAAGACACAGCTAATTCAAATACCTGCTATGAAGGTGGTTTTTGAATGAAAACCTAAACATCCAACTCTGTTGAACTGAAGGTAGTCTAGTGGTAAAATGTGGCACACAACACTAAGATATCAAGATCCAGAGATATCAGAAAGAAGAAAAATAAGTTAACAGCCCATTGCTACCATAGTTCGTGTTATGGATTTGCAAGTGATACCATTCTCCTTGGTAATGGTTAAGATAGAAGACCGCTTTTACCTGTAATCAAATACTTTTTCTTACGTTCTTCTTTCTTTAAAATACTTAAAAGCAAAGTCATCAGAGAGGGCAGAAGCTGTCAGAACATCACTGCAAGTAGCTGTGTAAGTAACTTTGATTTGCTGTGGTTGAAAGATAATTACCTGGTGGCTACAGAGAGGAGAACCACAGTTTTACATATCCAGCAATATGTGAAAAGACACTCAGAGTCAGAAGATTTAGCAGATACTGCTTAAGATTTGCTAGCAAAATACAGGAAGTGCCATTTTAGAGGCCTCTGTAGTACCCTGTCTGATCATTAACTGTGCCTTCAGAAAGGGCCTTACAGGCTCATGTCGCACCTGCCAGTCTCATGTGGAATTTACTCCTAAAACAGCTTCTGTTGTCACTCAGAGCTTTAGAGAACTGAACATAACTTCTTGGGTTGCTTTATTAGAGATCCATTTTCTCTTCCCCAGGACAGAATCAAATCCAGCTGAAATAAAATAAAGGCAAAGGTTGTAAATACATGTTCAAAATCTGTTACTATATATGATGTAAATTATCACCTCTTTTAAGGACTTTAGAAAGATTCTGTATTATGGTGTTAAGAGGGAAAGTGTGAACAGCACAATAGGAGTATGCAGTAGCTGTGAAATTTGACCATTGTGTGCTTAAGTGGTATTCAGCTTACAATTTTTCATAATTCACACTTGAATTATGTTGACTGCAATGGACAGAACAGACAGTGGCTTTAAACTAAAAGAGGGGAGTTTTAAATTGGATTTAGGAAAAAATTCTTTACTCAGAGGGCGATGCAGCACTGCATCAGTTTGTCCAGAGAGGTTGTCATATTCCACCTCTGAAGCTGTTCAGGGCCAGGCTGGATGTAGTCCTGAGTGACTTGATGTAGTGAATGGCATCCCTGCACATGGCAGGGAGGATGAATCTAGATCCCTTTACGGTCCCTTCCAGCTGTAACCTTTCAGTGATTTATGATTCTGTGTCTAGATTTAAAAAACCTCAAAAAACCAAATGGAGTGTACACTAACTAGTACTGATACTTGCATTCTATGGAAATTGTTTGTAATTTCTAGATTTTTATGATACGAGGTCAAAGAATCTACAGTTTTCAATAGTTCATGCTCGGTTTTTTAGGTAAAGATTGACATTTTGAAGCTGAGGTCATCTTACTGTAAATTGTTGAAGCATCAATTACAGTGTAACTTCGCTTGTTCTTGAGCATCTTTCCTCAAGCTGATTTGCTCTCCCAGAATTTAAATCTTACTCTTTGGATTAAATAAAGATTAGCATTGAAAGTTTAAGAAACCACTAAAGCAATCCAAAATTCACAGTTCAGGCAGCTGCAACCTCATTTTATCATCTTAAAAGTGACTTAGAGAGACAGTATTGTGTAGCAATAGCATATGGTTAACTTTTCAGCAGCTAACTTGAAGAATGAAAAATCCTCACCTTATGTATCACTGTGTGGCTCTTCTGTTCATGTTTTCCAAAGTCCATCACTTTATTTCTTCAAATAAAGAAATAGATAAGAACACTAGCAGGTGGTCTTATCTTTATTCTTTCAAACAGATGCGTGACATTGTTATAGAAAGTCAGTGCTATCAGAAAGCTGTGGTCATGTTATTTAGGCTCCACATAAGGTAAATAGTAATTTATCAGAACAGTGACTCCTTTAGGCATAATTAGTGTTGAGATCACAGTAAATCAGTTGCTGTCAGTTACTGACAAAGGTAATTGCTCTCAACTGTAAGCTCAGAGAAAAGATTTACTGTATATACCTGCTCTTGTACTACTTGATGTTAAAGAGACCTCATTATCTTAAGAAACATTAAAGACTCTGTCTTCACCTGTCAGCTCTTTAAAAACAGTAATGACTGGCTTAGGACTTGGCTTATGAAGTTCACTAGACACTCACTAGAAAAACAACTTGCATTGGGAAGCGTCTGTATATGGACAATAACAGTGAGACTGCTTCTCACTTGGCAAGAATTATTCAACACAGTTATTTTTTAGTTCATGCTGCTGGTCTTATTTGTGTCATAAATTAAGGTTTTTCAGTGCAGTATGAAAGAAAATAAATACAAAGATATAGCCTGTAGAAAAGCTGTCAAATTAATTAAAATTCAAGTAATTAAGGGAATTTGTGTTATTTCACTTCACACTTACCTGACTACAATTCATTCCTGAGTAGCAAAAACAAACTTTGAAACCAATGAGATTTTTCATCTAGAGGAAAACTATATGAAAATAGTGACATCTAATAGTACTTTGATGTTAGAAGAATTTATTGTACAAAATATCTGGGAAGGTCTTTGATCCTCTTTCAAAAAAAAAATCCAAAGAGAGTAAGGAGCACTGAATGTCACACAAATATTAGTGCTCTCATTTCCTTCCTCTGAGATTTTTCTTCTTTGTTCCTGATGGTATCTAATTTTTGAGAGGGGAGCTTTAGGAAATTAAAATAAAACAAAAGCTCTGCATATAGCAGATGACTAAAATGAAGAAAAAAAACCTCCCTGGAATCTTTTTTTTTTTTTTTTCTTATTGGCTTTATACATAGTGATTGCTGAAAAAAATAAGGAAAACAAGAAAGGCTTCAGCTCAAAGAAGCAAAATGTTAAAGATTTGAAAGATAGAGATGTAATCCTCATTTCGTGGAAACATACAGTAGCAATTTGTTTAAATGCACTTCATTATTTTGATCCTCAAAACTCTCAATGGCTTTACAAATACTTAATTTTCAGTTGAGTTGTAAAGCCTGTCTATCTGATTTTAAATTAAGCTGTATCTTCAAAATTTCCTTGATGTTCAAGATAACACATGGTTACACATGGTTTGGATTTTGGTATCTTATTTGGCTTTGGAGAAATTATTTATGAATATGATAATTTCAAGCATGAATTTAAATTTTGTTTAATTAAAAATAGTAATTTGTTTATATAGTGATCTTTTTTATTAGTTTAAGTGATTACCTTGGGATGGCATTAGTTTGTCATCGAGTTTTTAATCTTCATTATAAACATGCTGTTTTGCTAAACTTTGAGAAAAATCAAAATTTATAAGATATTTCCCTGATTTTTTTTTTTTTTTGAGATTGGGAATGGGAGTTCATTCACATGTGTGAAAGGTGTTATATTTTTTTTTAAGAAATAGTTAAATCTGTGTACATTAGATTCTTTCTTCAGCTGAAAAAACACTGTCTGTTCTGGTTCCAGAAAGATTCATTTTCCTTTGGTTTGCCTAGGAGTTGACACCTATTTCTGGTATCAAAATTATAGAAAATTTAGGTAATACCTGTTACTCTGCAGGTACTTGCTGCAGATGATGCAAGTTTCTGGAGCTTCCCTAGGGTTCTTAGGTGGGATTTGGATTCCCATCTACCTAAAGATGCATTGAAATGCCATTCTAGGAAGGAGAAAAGTGTAAAACTCTCAGATTTAAGCAAATGCAGTGGATTGCAATTAAATGGTAAAAGAGCTCACAGAGCAAAGAGGATGCTGCATGAATAGGCACTCACAAAGTTAGGCAGACTCAGAAAGTAAGGGAATGTATTATGTTCTAAATTCTTTTTGGTAACCCTGTGAAAATATAAAGGAGATTTACATAAACTAGTTCCCATATTCATTTTCTACCATAAAGTCAGATAAGTAAATTCATTTAAAAAGTGATCTGTTTCATGACTGGCCACTTGGCTACTGTGAATGATAGTTAGTATTCATGGCCATCCTTTTAGTAAGTAACAACTTTTTGGTTTCCACACACCACTGCAGCATAGAAAAGAACATCCCTCACATTCTTTTTCATGCTTTTCCTTTTCCTTCTCATTTCCTTTGTTTTCCAAATACTGAAAATGCATCTAGAAACAAATTTTATTACCAAGCAAACTGATGAAAAATTGTCTTATAATGAGAATAAGCTACAATTTTCCTGTTTTGTTACTCAAACTGATCTGCAATTCCTTGCCTAAAGCTAAGTGTAAGAGAGGAAAGATGTGCTTATATTATGAGGATCTCTGTAAAGAATTTCAGTTCCTTGCAGACTTTCACATGTATACTTCTAAAAGGTTTTGATAATAATTCTTGTTAGATTCAATCAGATCCATATATTGTTTAGTGACACTACTCACTTTTATTTTTCAGTATGCAACATGTGATTACACACTATTTTTTTTTTATGTTACAGAAAGTACACTTCAAAAGTCCATGAAGACAAAAGCCTTTCAATTTGCTGCATTGTAAAAAATAATGGATTAGACAATACAAATCCTATTCTCAGAGTTTGCTACAAGCTCCTAGATTTACTTGTTCGTGATTAATAACTGTAATTTTTTATATCCTTGCTGACCTCAGGCTCCAGTGAAGCTAAAGGGCATCAGGATTTGTGAATAAGGCCACTGGAAGACATTAATACAAAGTTTCCTTAATCTTAGAACCTGAAAGCATCTGCTTGAATTCTGTAGCATGTTGTGTAGGTTTTCAATGAAGGCAGCTTTTAAAAATATGGCTGGTTTTGCTCCCTGCAGTGCCTTTTGCTTCAGCCAGTGGGAAATTATTTCGGAAGGATTTAGATGGTGCAGGAATAATTGGTTTAATAAGAAAAAAATAAGTCAAAAGTTAAAGAAGTCAAGCACTTTTCCACTACATTCATATATCTCTTCTTACATCAACTGTTTTTTAAAGGAAAGTATTATACCTTATTTAATTCTCTTTCCTGCTAGTTTAATAGCAGCAGAACAAAATAAAATGGATGACACTGCAGTTGGTTTCTTAGTTATTATAGAATTATGGTTTTACTGATGCACATTCTATAGTATTTTCATGATCATTAACTTCACAAGTAATACCTTCTCATTTTAATTTCTCCTATTATTCAACAAACAAAAAGTACAAAATTATTTACATTTTACAGAAAATTAGTCTTAATGTTTTAAAAACTGAAAAAACCCTGATTATGATAAAAATGAATAGTGACTTTTAAATCCGATGTACTAGAGGGGCAGAGAGAGATTGTATTGGTATAAATGCTTGAAGTTGCTTTAAATACACAGATGAATCTGGTACAGTACAGAAAATTCTGCAATACCAGATTTTTTATTTTTAAATAACATTTAAAAATAGTAGTAGTCTGAATTACAACATTCCTCAAGATTCACAATAATTCCAGGCCACCTGAACATTGTTTATTTGGGTCTTGGGCACCTGCAGTGTTCCCAAATCTTAGTCAACAGTTCAGTCTGTCTCCCTTCTAACATTCTGTCTCGACAAATTCATTAGGCGCTTTCAGATTTTGGCTGGCAATCACTTGTTAGCACAAATTTAGTCTGGAACTGAAGAAGTGCCTATTCTAAGGAAAGGAAAGCACCTGTCTTACTCCACAGATGAGGATTTTTGAAGACAGCCTGACACATGCAGGCCCTACTCCTCATGGGGAATTTCATCCATCTCAATATCTGCTGGAGGGACAATGCAACAGGATGTAGGAAACCTAGAAGATTCTTCAAGAGGACTGATGACCAGTTCCTGACACAAGTGATAAAGAATTGCATAACTAGACCTCATACTCAGGAATAGGGAAGGACTCATTGGGGATGGGATGACGAGGCAGCCTTGGCTGCAGTGGCCATGAGATAGTGAAATTCAAGATCCTGAGAGGACAGAGCAGGGCAAAAGGCAAGATCACAAGTCTGGACTTCAGGAGAGACTTTGACCTCTTCAGAGATTTTCTTGAATGAGTCCTGTGGGATGAGGTCCCTAAGGGCAGAGGAGCCAAGAAAGCTAGTTGATATTTTAAGGATCAAGTTTAAGAGATGTCCATCCCACTGGTCAGGAAGATAGGAAAAAGAAGCTAAGAGTAATTGCTGGCAAAAGTCAGATTTAAAAAGGTAGTATCCAGAATGTAAAATTGTGGACATATGACCCATGAGGAGCACAGAATTGCTGTTCAGTCTTACAGGGATGAAGTTAGCAAAGCCAAAACCCACTTGAAGTTGAAACTATAGAAGAATGTCAAAGGCAACAATAAAGGAGACTATGAATATATAAACAGCCAAATATGAACTAGGGAAAATCTGTACCTTCCGCTAATGAGCAGTGGTCATGGTGACAAAGGACATGGAATATGCTGAGGTATTCAATTCCTTCTTCTCCTCATTTTTTACTAATAAGACAAATATCCTGTTTTGGCTGCTCCTCCTAGCATAAATGAAGCCAAACCTGGAGTACTGTGTCCAGTAGGGGCTCTTTAGTACAAGAGAGACATGGATATATTGGAGAGACTGCAGCAAAATGCCACAAGGAAAATTAAGAGACAGGAGCATCTTTCATATGAGGAAAGGCTGAGAGAGCTGAGACTGTTCAGCTTGGAAATAGAAGGGTCAGGGGGATCTTACCAATGTCTATAAATACCCAAAGGAAGAGTGCAAAGAGGATGGGGTTAGGCTCTTTCCAGTGGTGTCCAGTGACAGGAAAAGAGGCAATGGGCACATACTGAAATACAGAAGATTCCCTCTGAAAATCTGGAAACACTTTGTTGTGTTGGGTGGCCAGATATTGACACAAACTGCCCAGAGAGGTTGTGGAGTGTCTGTCCTTGGAGAATATGAAAGTCATCTGGACATGGTCTTGGACAACTGACTCTGGGTGGCCCTGCTTGAGGTGGGGAATCAGGCCTGCTGAACTCAAGAGGTCCCTTCCAACCTCAACCATTCTGTGATTCTGTGATATGAGGCAATTTTTAACTAAGTATCCCACCATTACTGCCTGTTTCTCCAGTTTAAAGCAGAGACATATGATTTCTTTCAGTTCCAACTGGAGAAAAAGAAGTTAATTGTGGTCAAGACTATAAGCTGTTTCAATTTATTTTCTTCACATCCTAGAAGAGGCCTCTCATCCCTGATCTGGATTGTACTAGAGATAAGTACTTTTACTATATTTTTCTTTTTTGTTTCCGTCTGGCTATTTTACATGGGATCTGATCTAGTATAGGTAAGTAAAAAGCTGGTTTCAGTGTGAATGCACTATTTTGTTTGGAAAGGGAAGTATAAGGTTCTGTTCCTAGCAATTATATTATTTTCAGAGTACATGCATTCAAAGAGCAAAGGTGCAAACCCAGTTCCATCCTGGAACATCTGGATTATGTTTTTCATGAAGATTTCTGTTTAATGGAACAGCAATAATTTTGGCAAGAGGTAAAATAATTAATTTAATTTCTGATTTCCTGAGGTAAATGGAGATGAGTTACGTCTATTGCTAGTTTGGGAGCATCTGTGGGACTTTTTTTGGCATTTTTTGTATTAAGTAGTAGTAACAAAAAAGAATCAAATGAACAAACTTGAAAGAGATCAGCAGTTGTACTATGGATTTATGGCTGTGTACTGGGATCTTTTTAGACTCAGTCTTGTAGATGTCTAAAGTGTAAAAGGAGAGCAGTGTGAATTGAGAGCTACAAATTTGGAGTATTTCCTGATAGGGTTCTGCAGTTGCATTCTTAGTTAAAACTCTTCAAAGAATTGTATCTCTACATCTGTAGCTCTTACTATATGTCAGTTGCAACAGCTAAACAACTGGAGATAATGAGGGGGTACGTGTTATCTTACATGACTTTGGAAGTGTTTAGAAGAGGTTGTAGTACAGGAACAACATGGTTCTTGGTGTTTGCAGAGATTATGGCATGGCACACCAAGATTTTAACTGTGTCCTTAAATCCATTCCAAAGCAGTAATATACACAAGGCTGTATTTAAATTATCAGTTGAGTTGAAATTTTAGTCCTGGCAAGCCAATGAATTTAGCAGGCTCATGTAAGAGTTAATGAAAGCAAGAGACATAGTAAAGCTAATGCACCTGAACGGAGTTACTGGAGGTTTCCAGGCTGCAGCTTGTTGTGTTGGCAGTGTTCAGCTCTCCATAAGGACTGCAAGGATGGTTGGAGTCCCTTTAGCTGGCATCTCAATCATTTTTGAGTGAAACTGTTCAAGACAAACAAAGTAAGAGGACTGATTTTTTTATCTATTGTTAATCCAATGGGTGGGCTTTTAACACTAGCTGAAGTCCAATGTAGCAGTACTTAAAAGGGCAGCTACAGAGGAGCAGAGGCTCTCCATAAAAAGCCACATGGAGGTGACATGAGGAAATGGCTCCAAGTAGCATTTGGAGTGCTTTCATCTCAGTATGAGAAATAAAGTTTTTACAGTGAGTAAATGCGCTTTTTTACAGATGAGTACCCATCACTGGAGGATTTCATGATTCAACTGGACAGGTGGCGTGATCTTCTGATCTAGGCTTCCTTTCCCACATAAGGCTGAACCACTTGATCTTTCTAGATCCCTTCCAACCTGGGCTGTTGTAGGATGGTAGTCTTACTCAATTCTCATTTTCCTCTGTTCTTTTTTTGACTTTATCCAAGTCACCATCTTAAGCAGAGTGAATCAAATTAGAAGTTACTGCATTATTGAACAAAACATGATATTTTCACCATCACCTGAAATACATACAGTACCTTCCAGGATGATAAATGGTACAGCTTCAATGGTTTCTTTCCTGAAGCTGAAATGAAGAAACCTCCATTTTTCTTTTCTAAAGCATTGTCTCTTTGAGGGAACTGAAAAAAATATTGTTAAAGATTGTGAAGAAAAACATTTATTAAACATTGTCATATTTGAATTTTTAAGTCTAGGATGAGTTTACTTACCTTAATTGGCTTATGGCAATATACAATACATAATATGTACTTCCACATCCCTTAGACAAGGTGAAACAACAGATGGTGATGTTCTAAAAATACATTGGTAGACACTATTTTACATGTTTTTTCTCTTGACATTTTTGAAGTATCTGGAAGTTCAGATGCTGAGCATCATATATATTTACTGGAATTATAAACCTCATTTTACATGTATATATGATTGGATTTATTTAATTTATGCTAAAAGATAAATGTCTATTTTCCTTTCCTCTCCCAGCAAATTATAAGTAGCTAAAACTCCACTTTGTTATGTTGTAACTTTTAACTTAAAATGGATTTTGTTTACTGAATTATTTTATCATTTTCCTGAGCAATAATTAATATACAGTAACCATAAAATGCAAAGGAGAATTTTGAAATTCAAACTATTGCAAAAAAACCCCAAAAAACCAAAAAACAAGAACAAACATTCTAAATATGGATTGCTGGTAGCTAGATTTCATTCCAGTCTGTGTGGAAAAAGTTATTGTGTTGAAACCTGAAAAATGCCTTTTTGTCAAGCATTCAGAAAAGAAATCATGAGGCCAGAGGCAGACATCAGTTTCTACCTATTGAGTCCTTGGGAATTTTACATGAATCTATGCATAGAAAGTAAATGAGAATTTTAGTTTCCTTCCTTTCAACTTACTGTCCTTGGGACAAATTAAAAGTCAGGTTTCCTTTTTCTTGCTCTCTGTTGGAACAAGGATTGTTGCGTTTCTGCCTTTATCTCCAATGACAAAGGGACTGCTAATGGATTTTCTGAAGCAGTATGATGTGTGTTAGGGCTGCTAAGGATTGTTGGGTGTACAGGTTCAACCATTAGTGAAGCTGAGTCTGTGTCCCAGGAACACACAGATGAGGGGACACACACAGGCACGCACAGAGGACACAGGTGTGGCTGATCACACATGCAGCCTCAGGAGATCACCAGCAGAGCACACACACAGCACTAAGTTCACAAGGACATGGACGTCTATGAAATCCCTGGGGTACCTGCATGGTCCCTTTACACAACTGGCACCTCTGCCTGGATCCCAACCCCTCTTACCTGCCTCACAGGCTACTGGTGGAGCTGGGTGAAGCACACAGTGCTCACACACTCATCACAGATACCCCGCATTAAATACCGGCGTGGGCTCTGCCTGTCTGAGACCACTGCCAGGACCTGAGGCCCCTTCACAAACACTCACACTACCCCATCAGCCAACACCAGGCGCATGGGCTGTGACCCAAGTCCCACTCCAGCCATCAGCTCTAAGTCCCTCACTCACTCAATTACCTCAAGCTTACTTTTATATGTACACCATTCACAGCAGCTGTAGGAGAAAAACCCCCACTGCCTCTGTCCAAAACTGATTAGCAATGCAATTGTCTTGTTTATACTACTTTCTGCCTACCTCTCTGTTTCCTCCTGCTCCCCCCTGGCTCAGTGCCCACCACTTAGCACAGTCCCACCAACCCTTCCAAAATTCAGGACCTCCAGGTTTGCATCTTCATCTCTTGAAAAGCTACTGGATCACATTGAAGTACATGTTTCTCCAAGTCTCCCATGCTACTGGTGCTGTGCAGAGACATAACAATGAAAGTCTCAATCAGAAAAGGTTCAGAGTGTAAGTAAATGAGAAAGAGAAGCAAAGAACAAGTAGTGAATTTATTTCCTTTAAATCTCACAGAAATAAAGGCTTTATTTCCTTTAAGCCACTGATCAGTGGCAGATGAAAGAACAAAGGCAGTCTTTTTCTGAATTTCAATCTAGAGTCCATTAGTTATATTTCATTGCATATAGGGTATTATTGTTATTCCATTCCACTCCTCATGTTCTTAATGAATGATGCAAAATAATAGGAAATGCAGTAGAAGTTCCCCCCAGCAATATTGAGTAATTTACTTCTTTTGAAATTTTGTTGCATACATATCAAAAAGCAATGTTTTAATAGCAGCATAGTTTGGTGTTTTGCATGTCTTTGTGGTAGGATTTTTACTAATCTTTCCTGTCGCAGCTTGGATTATACCTGTCATGGTTCATGTAGATCAGCAGAGACATTCTTGTAATATTGTAGAATCCCTAAGCATTTCTTTGCACCTTTTGAACTTCATTGAGCTGGTTTTTTTAGTTCTTTTGTTCTTCAGATTTTCTATTGAGCATGGAATTCCTTGAATAAGCAAAGATTTTTTGTCTAATACCCAGGGGTAGTAGAAAAATTCACATCATTGTGGTTAACCGTGAGAATTTCCATTAACGATTTGTGATTATGTCTTTTAGAAAAAAGTCTTACTTTGAAAATGTTGATGGTAATAACTTGTAGATATAGGTTATTATCAAGTTGTTCCTTTTTATCCTAATGCAGCAATGTTTCACTGCAGGGGAACCTCTATGGGTGGCCAGTCCTGTCATTTGCAAGACAACAGATATTTACCTTCTGAAACTGGAAAGCTGTAGAAATTCAGAATATTTATGGTTAATACAAAAACTATATATAATAATACATTCTTAAACCAGGTATAATTAGCTAGATGGTAAGATAACTGACTGATTTGGACTGTTGTGGGCTGTTTGTATTTGACAAACAAGAGGAGTGTACTGTGACCAGGAAAGCAGTTGGCTGTTAGCTCTTTCAGGGAGTTATTTTTAATACCTAAGTGAATTGCTGAAGATAAAACTTTACAGAATTTTCATTATAGAAATATGAAGGAGGACTGGAATCAGTTTTCAGTTAATAGTAACATTTTGGGTGTTTGTGTGACAAAATACCCGTCTTTTGCTGTTAATTTGTCATCAGGCATTTATCAGTCATTGTTTTAGTTTATGGTGTGATGTCCAGAGCCCTGTACTATGTCATGGACCAATCTGTAGTGGCTGCAGCTACATGCATTTGTGAACTCCTTGAACTCAAATGTGGTGCTTGGTCCCATCAGTCTGGCACAGGCACACCCTGCAGTATGGGCAGACCCTCTGCTATAACGTGTCTGAAAAGAGCATTAGCTTGGGGTTATGAGAATAAATCAGCCTGAGTCAAACTTTGAACGATTCAGACCATTAGAAAAAATTTGAGGTGGTTTTATTTGATCTGCTTTTCTAGAAAGAATGATACTTTGTACTTGTATTTCATGAAGGAGAAGTGGAAGAGAATGGCAGATTTTCTCTACATATGTAATGGTAATGTAAGATTTCTACCTGCCTATCTCATCTCTTGTTTATATTCTTAATTCTGTCTTTGCTTTCATACACCTACAGAAAATCTCACAACTGTTATTTTTGGGTGTTTTGTCTCATCTTCACACCTGTTTGAACCCTAATTGCCATCGTTAATGTATCCTTTCAGTGTCAGTCTTATATTGCTGCCCACAGCTGCATTGTACTGATTTTATAACTTCTTAGACAGCAGCCTGCTTATTGGTTAGAGATGTTACTTTGGTGTTCTTTTTCTCATGTCGTACATTAAGTTGCATCTGACCACTAAAATGATCTCATGCTTTGAAGAAAATTTTAAACAAACCACATGAAATACAAGATAAATTTGTTATCAGAAATGATGATCAAAAAGATGTCCTTAGTGCTTGCACTGTAAAAGATAAAATGTGGCTTTGAAGCCCTAGCAAGAGGACACAGGATACAGTGAGTCCTCACATCTTCACATGCCTTTGTAAAAACACTGCAGCTCCAAGGCCTTGCTGAAACTCTAGGGCTAATCTGTCTCAGTAGAACAGACTTAGCATGATAATTCTGCACATCAAGAAGTATCCATGAATAATGGTATATATTTAGGTAGTTCTCACCTCTTACATGTTTATGCTCATGTTTATCTGCTAGTGCACACTCTTACAGGTTAAATTCTTAGCAGAAACAAAGTATATTAACATTCAAAAGGCTGTGTAAGAATGATGCTCAACATGTGAAATAATCTTTATAGGAATGATGATAAGATTATTAAATACAGCACAAAGCTAGTTTTTAGAAGAACAAAGGGTCAGGTAATTCTCATCTATATACTAGAACACCAAAGAAATGTACAGTTAATTCTTGTATGAATCATACTGTATCCAATCTCTCGGCTGGTTTCAGTTAATATTTTGTTGTAATGATAAATAAAATCAGCCCTCTAGTTTAGCATATTAAATAAGTGCAGCAGAAAAAAACCCATCCCAAATCTGTCAACTAATTATTTTTATTGACAATATTTTTTCCTTTTAAAGATTGTTACTGCATTGGCATAGGCAGTCAGTCTCAGTGGGAAGTATTCCTACTTACCTTAAAGCGCAGACTAGGGTTAGCACAGATGCCAGCAATCGTCTAATTTTTTTTACATGATACATAAGTTCTATGAACAAAGACAAAACTTGCCTCTCTCTTTTCAGTATTAATTTTATATTTGTAACTTAAGGTAGATGAAAATACTGATTTTTTTTTTTTTTACTTTTGAAAAAACCCTGTGTCTCCTAGTACACTTGTGGATACTGTGGAATCATTGAGACTTTGTAATGACATTATCTGGTTCTGACATATTAATGTGGATTTAAAATAGGTGTTACTTGCCTATCTTTTTGTTAAGTGTCACTACTTAGAAGAGGTCAACTATGAAATGCTGGATTCTCTGAAGTCAACTTTCTAGTCCAAATTTAAGTCCACGATTTCATGCCAGTGTCATTCCCTAAGTTTTTAAATCAGTTGGGCTGTATCTATCAATTAGAAGGTAACAAATACAATTGTGTTGTCTACAGTGATGTTATGATAGTCATGTTTGTAAGAAATAGAATAGTCATGTTTGTAAGAAAGAGAATTGGTATTGCTGGTGGATTATGTTTTAGTAGAGCTATTACTTCTGAAGCTGGATGTGAAACATTTATATGTCTTTTTCTGCACATGAAATCTCTTGTTGAATTTTTTGCCATTCTGTTCAAGGTTTACATGAGAGTATACAAAAGTTTTTTGCAATAGATGTGTGCAATTATCAGGGAAAAGTGAGAGCCAACTTGTCGTTACTGCCCTTCCAGTTCAGTGTTGCAGGTTTTTCTCCAAAGAGCAAGTAATGATTTTATTGTCTTGCAAGCTGCTGCAAGTATCTCTTAAAAATGGAAGAAAAACGTTTTCTTATCTCATGTGAAGAAGATAAGTGCAGTGCCCAAAGTTTTCCAGATGAAAGAATATACTTCAAAGAAGAACTATTGTGTAAACTACATCTTAATTCCTGTAATCTTCGTACATTTAAACCTGATGAGTTGAAATCTGCATTAATTTCATGTTGCTTTTTATCACTTACGTATGTTATTGCACTGGTAGGTTTTTAAAAGTCACTATAATTTTGTGATTTTATTTGTTAGAAGATTCTGCTCATTTGTTTATAGCTTGCTTGAAGAATGGATCTATAATTGGACCTAAAAACGAACTGCATTAACTGCAAGTTGATCAAAGGTGAACAAAATTGTGTTTCAGTGTCACATTTTGGCCTACCTTACTGTTTTTATAGTTCCACAGTCTCTTTTCACAGGCCTTTTCAACCATCTGTATTTGCTGCTCTCAGCTACCCAGGCTGCAGCTATTTCTGCAAGTACCTTTCTGAGAGACCATCAAGTAGATAACAAGCAGTAAAGCAATTACTGCATGTGCAATCTTTCACCCTTTTATTTAATATGTAAACATGAGGCTGTGCAAGACAGAAACCAAGTGGTGTTTTCTTACTTACAAGTCATTTCTTGGTGTACATTTGAATGGCCTTATGATCATTTATAATTCAGGAAAAAGGTAAGGATAGCAAAACATAACAGATTAGTGGCACCTGGAGCAGTTACAGTCAATACAATTTTTACAAGAATATCAAGGGAAAGTGGAGGACTAGAGAGAAAGTAAGCTTATTAATAAATAAGATAGATTAATGATTAATGACTCTTAAGTAGCCAAGTGCTTAATTGATTTAAAAACCCAAAATCAATCATGGAAAAAAAAAAAGAAAAAAAGTAGGGTCATGAGCGAACACTATCAGGTTGGCAAATCAGGATCTATTCCAAGTCTCAGGAGAAACACAGCTATGCAGTCTGGGTAGAAAACAGGTTCTGAACCAGGAGGCTGAGATCCACATCTGACCATGACTAGCATTTTCTTCTCAAATCATGCTCCTGCTCATGTTTATCTGCCAGTGCACACTCTTTCAGCTGTGCAGTGAGGAATGGCAGCTGATGAGGCACCTCTACACCTCTACAGGGCTGGCTGCTCAGTGCCTGGCTTTGGTTGAAGGTAAACTCCTCACACTGCTTTTATCTCTTAGAGCCTGCATTATGGCCTGGCATAATGCAGCTGGACTTAAACCAAGTTAGACAGAAATTTGCAAACTGTAAAAACCTGAACAGACCCAGTGAATTTAAACACAGTTTGTTACAACTGTAATTTATTCTAAAAAAAAAAAAGAAAGAAAATTAAGAAAAAGTGCATAGGCACTGGACGATTAAGAGAGAAAGTTAAGGTGGAACTGACATTGAAAAAATGAGAGAGACAAGAGGGAAATGATCATTACGAATTCTGTCAGTCTAAATTTAATCTTTAATGATGATAAGAATACCCTCCCCTAGAAAAAATCGTAAAATGAAGTGTAGGAGCAGTTATTTTAGCAAAAAAACCCCTTGTGCACTAAGTAAAACAATATTTTAATTATTTAATCAGATTACCAGAATGTTATTAGTGTCAGTGATTAAAAAGGAAAGAATAGGGGAATAGATCTGTGTAGATGTCCTTATCCCTTTTGGATGCAATTCAGGATATTGGTAATTGTCTGCTGAGCTCTAACAGTCTACAATGTACAAAGTAACCAGAAGTCATCATTCACCCTTGTATCCACTCAAAGCAGTTCTTTCTTGATACAAGCTAGGTTTGCATTCTTGTATGTATATACATTTATAATATATCTGTATATAGATTAGCATTGTATATCTGCAGTATTTGTCTTTTTCTGCATGTGTAAATACATGTATTTATGGGTTTTTTCCCTCTTCAATTATTTCTCAGGCTGCACAGTTGGAATGGGACAGAATAATAATAATAAGTAATAAATAACCTATTCATCTACTAAGGAAGGGCACAGGGTAAGACTAATGAGGTTTTTTTAAATAATTTTTTATTTTACATACTTAATAACATTAAAGTTAGAGTATGCTAGCTTATAAAAAATTCAGTGGGTTTGAGGGAGGTTAATTTGATTAGAAAAGGAGAAAGAAAACTGTAAAAAAAAAATCACAATAAAATCTCAAGCACAGCCAAGAGTGAGAACAGTTTTATTGGAATTGTGCCTCTTTTTTAACATTAACATTTGTACAGTTATGTCAGATGGTTTAGTGCTTTAAAAAGCTTGAATCTACATTTATTTCTTTAATATTTTCATTAATATTGAAAAGCATTGTTTGAAATGGACAACAGTTTTCTAGCAAGTAATGCTGAAGGACCCCTCTTGCAGATTTCACCAATATTGAGGAGTATTTCTAGGAATGATAAATATCCAGGAAATTCAAGTCTGAATTTACCAGAAATGCTTACAGTGACAAGTTTTATGAGAATACATTGCTAGTTTTCTTGTTAAGGCAGCCAAGTGTATGACACAGTGGGGAAATCACTAGATACAGTGACTAGCCAGTTGCTTATGGGTCAGTCCTATAGCATGACTCTAAGGGATTTTCTTCCTGTTTCATCTTTGAATTGCCAAGGCAAAAGTAGAAATCATACCTATTGCCAGGTCTGTAATTTTTTAATCTTTAACACATTCCTGGTATTCTCTTCTTTCCATTCTATGGGAAGTGCTCTTGAAAACCAACAGCAGTGCACTTGTTGATAAAGACATCACTATTACCAGCTTAACCTCACTTCAAAGTACAACACGATATATTTGCTAGGCACACTGTTATACATATGTATCAAATGACTGAAAACCCTTCAGGCACTTGGGTCTTATTACCTTTCTTGATTACTATCAGTTTGCTGCATGTATAGTTCCTTCTAAATTTTATTCATGGGCTTAAGCAATGTGCATTCACAGTAATTTAAACATCAAAATAGACATAAGGCATCAGAAATTAAAATAAATAGCAATTGCGTTTAATGTATTTAAATACTTTTTTTACTTCTGTAATAGATAATTAGTTCTTAAAAATGCACAGAGAAGTGACTTGAGAAGGAATATGTCAATTGATGTCCCTACTGCTTTTAAACATGACTGCTCTGGGCTTGAATGGGTGCAGTTTTCACTGAATAAAAATCTTTGTGAGTTGCTGGGCCTAGAGAGTGTTGGTGAGTGGAGCTAGGCAGAGCTGATGGACAGTGGGATTCCCCACAGCTTAGTATTGGGGCCAACCCTGTTTCAGATCTTTATCAGCAATGTGGATGAGGGGATCAGGTGCACCCTCAGTTTGTAGATGACACCAGGTTTGACAGGAGTGTTGATCTGCTGGGGGTAGGAAGGCTCTGCAAAGGGTTGGGGATAGGATGGGTCAGTGGGCTGACGCCAATGGCTTGAGGTGCAACAGTGGGAAGTGCCGGATCCTGCACATTGGTCACAACCCCCGGCAGCACCACAGGCTGGGGGCAGAGTGCCCAAAAAGCTGTCCAGCAGAAAAGAACCTGCAGGTGCTGTTTGACAGTGTCTGAACATGATCCAGTAGTGTGTGCAGGTGGCCAAGAAGGCCAATGGCATCCTGGCCTGTATCAGCAGTAGTGTGGAGAGCAGGAGCAGGGCAGTGATTATCCCTTGTAGTCAGCGCTGGTGAGGCCACACCTCCAATTCTGTGTTCAGTTCTGGGACCCTCACTACAGGACAGACATTGAGGTGCTGGAGCAAGTCCAGAGAAAGGCAATGGAAGTGGTGAAGGGTCTGAAACACAAGTCCTGTGTGGAACAGCTGCAGGAGGTTGAGTTTTTCAGCCTGAAGTAGAGACAGCTGGAAGACCTTATCACTCTCTACAGCTGTCTGAAAGGCAACCAGGTGGAGGTTGGCCTCTTCCGCCAAGTAAAAATAATAGGAGAGAAAAGAGCCTCAAATTGCATGAGGGGAGGTTTAAATTGGATAACAGGACAAATTTCTGTACAGAAATGGTTGTTAAACAGTGGAACAGACTGCCCAGGGAAGAGAGTAGAATCACCATCCCTGTAGGTGTTTAGAAGATGTGTAGATGCAGCACTCAGGGATATGGCAGTGGCTAGATGACTGGTTGGACTCAAAGATCCTAAGGCCCCTTTCCAAGGCCCCTTTGATTCTATGATTTTTTCCCCTCTAAATTAAAAAATACACCAGTGGTCCCTTAAAACAAGCATTTTTTAATAAACTTTATCATATTCCTGTTAACTAAAAAATGTCATTTATGCTAAACAGATCTCTATTTTTTAAATGTAGTAAGTAAGGTGATTGTGTCTGAGCTACATAAATGATTTTTTTCCTAAAATAACCCAGAGAAACTAATAAAAGTTTCAGATTAATGTCTGTCCTCAATTTCTGGGTGAAACCAAAAATCTCATTTATAATAATGTTATTGAATTTACTATAAAACTGTTAAACTTCATTAACTTGTTACAGCTACTTACTACATATTATTCAGAGCTACTGTGTACAAAAACCATCATTAAGTCAGCAGATTTATTTTATTTGTTGCTTGTTACTGTAATTTAAAATGAAAAATTGAAGAACCTATTCTATATCACTTGAATTCCTGATGGTATGCAGTTTGCCAAAATCTGTTCTCTACCAGATTTTTTTTATGATTCAGATATGGGGCCAGGCTACACTATAATTTTGAAATCAACATTAGAAGGCAAATCTTTAGAAATTAAGTTGCTGAAATTGACATGACAAGTTATACTGAAAGGTAAAGTACTTTCAATATATAATTTTATAACTGAACTTTACCTGTGGAGGTTGTTCTGCAGGGAAAAAAACCCATTTTATTTGCCTTGCTAGTTCAAGAAATTAACAATTCTGAGTTATGTATGATCCATGTGCTGTATAAATTTCTTGTGATCCCAGTTTCAGATAGACACTTCATAAAATATACAGAAATTCAAGGGACCCATTTGTGCACGGAAAGATAAACTAGTCTACTTTTTACTTGCTTGAACATCTGAGTTTTCTAGATTTAATTTTGATTATGTTTTCATGAGAAAATCTGTCTAGTAGCTAGAAGATGGAAAAAACCCTGCAAGCTAAAGCCGAATTGAAACAATTTCATTTTCTTAAGCAAAATCCCTTCTTTTAGATTTCAACTTCTCCGCACATAATTTAGGTTGTTTTTTTCGTAGCAGCTTGAAAGAGTGAGATATAGGTTAAAATATGAGAGTGTTTGTACATGTGTATTTGAATTTTGTCAGTACCAGAATTCAGATTGTAATTCTGAAGACCTAAGTAGTAGGTAGTAGATGTAAGAGAAAAATACGTATTGAATATATTTTGAAGAAAAATAGCTTTAAAATATAGCTACCCAGTGGACTTGAGAAGTATATTCACATGCAGAAGCAGAGAAACTGATCCTATACTTGGAATTTATTCCAAATTATTTAGTAATTTTGCTTCTTTAAAGCTCCTAATCATGCAATCAGTTCATGCAAAGAACTCTGCTACGTTAATGGTATTAATCAAGAGTTTTCAGGATTGGGACCCTAATCAGCATTTTCTTGCTTTCTCACTCTTGCAGCATGTGTGCAGCTAATTGGTGTTTTGACTGAGTCAACATATGAATCATAACACCAATGAATCAAAGGAAATTGTTCTTGTTAGAATGTAGAGCTAGAGAAGTACTGCTTTCCAGAATAAATATTATCCTCAAAAAATATTCTCATTAAAACAAATTGCCCTTTGCGGCATAATAAAGTTTGTGTAAAGAGAAACATCTGGCAGAAACATATAACCTACTGTAGTGTAACATTTGGAATGAGTTAATTTATTTTACTGTCATAAACTGCTTTTTGAGCTTCTACATATTTTATCTAGGTTTAAATGTATCAGCGTGTTGGGTTATTTTATTAGAATCAACTTGTAATTCCTCTAAAATGATTTTATTCTGCACATAACAACCCCTGGAAAACAGGATATGTGGTAGTTAAAGAAACTTCAGGCAAGGTTTTAGACTTTGTGTACAGTAGCACATTTCATCACTAAGTATTTTACAAGGCTTCCAACATCTGGAGGCACTAAAGTGCAGGTGTCCTAGTGTTGAAAAGAAAATTTGTCTTACAGTAGGCAATAGAAAAAAATCATGTTCAGGAACTTAATCTAGAGTTTCTTCGTTGTATCTTTTATGTTTATAATATAAGTAGTTCCCATTCCTTTTATAGTCTATGGAAAAAATGAACTATAGTCCAGATTTACTCCACTGGAACAGCATTGGATGCCTATGTAAAACCAAGATTTAGAATTTTTATCGGAAATACACACTTATACTGAAGATGTCTGTCTTTCCTTAGATTAATTGTACCATGACTGGTAAACTTTGATGAAAAGATGAAATAAAAAAGACTTAGATTTTTTAGATTGCTGTGAAATGTGCTCAGAATGGTTGCACATTTTTTTTCATGTGCCTCTAGTTGCTGGAAACTTTAAAATATTTAGTTCATACAGATCATTCAGTTCATGCAGATCTGGTAAAGATACCAGAATATATGCTGAGTAGATATCCAAAGTGTTTATACACAGTAACAATATGGAATTTAAATAATGTCAAATAATAGAGATGCCAAAGACATGCCAAATTAAGCAAATGAGCTTTATGCCTGATCTTCTCAGCATTTCTAACCTGAGCCTGCAGTTATCAGGCTGCCCACTTCAGAAGCAGGGGCAGTAGGACACGTTGCTTATCCATCTCTGCTGCATGAAGCACTGTTTTTGTGAATTAAGCACCAGTTCTAAGTACCATGAGAAAAAGAAAAACAAAAAACACCACTTGTAATTAAAAGAGAGAATGATGGTTGAGACAGAAGAGAGAAATACAGGAAGATTTAAACTAGAATTATCTAGAAAGCCAAACAGATCAACACTTTCTGGACCCACCTGCCCTCTCAATGCTCAAGGAATGTTAGATCCATCTGTTAACTGGAGATAAAGGGGAGTTATTCTGAGGAAAAGAACTGCAAGCTTTTATGCTATCTCATTAAGAAAACTACATAGCAAATTTCACACAAGAATAGTATTTATAACATATAAATGAAAAATTTGATATAACCAGCATATAAAAAAAACACCATAAGACTTCATGTGCCCATCATAGTGATGGTATATTAGTTCAGGGTGTAAGTGTGACAAGGTCTGTTTCCACTGAGTGTGATACAGCAATATGTTCAGATGTTGTAAAACTACATAAAAGTTGTTTTTTTGAGAGGAGTGAAAGGGAGTAAAATAACAATATTAATTAAATGAAATAGGAATTTTCATCTATTATATTTTCCTTTTCTGTTAAATTAGCCTTCTGTTTTCTTTCCAAGTATGTCAAAGAAATTCTGGCTAACAACGCTCAAAAACCAAAGAAGTTTCTCATCATTCAAAAGATACACATAGTATTTATTTGTTCAAAGAATCAGATATATATATATATATGTGTGTGTATATATATATATATGTAATGGCCGGATTCTAAATTACTTTTCATCCAGTAAGTTCCTTTAATTTGCTCTGTGCAGCTGTGAAGGAAGTGAATGTACATTTTCTCATAGTTGTACTTTATCAGGCTGCTGTGAGTTCTGCAGCCAGCCACACAAGAGAATGAATAAACATGACATTGATGAAGTAGGTGTGATAAAAGAATTTTAAGGTAAAAGAACCATACATCCAGTTGTGAAGTAATAATGTTGCTCAAGGACATGCCAGTGGATTAAATACTATTATACATATATATACATACATGCATACATATGTATAATTTTTTTTTCTTTTGGTGACCATAAAAACTAGTCTAATGCATACAATTTTGTGCTCTTTGCACTTTAAAAATTATTTTGAAATATATTCCTGGAAGTAGGTTTGGTCTTCCGATAATATTCCTCTATGTGATGTGTGCATGCTGCATATTCAGTGTATACAGATAGATACAGAACATAAAAGCAGTTTTATTGTCTAGTCTGAAGTCTATTTAGTCAGTAGAAATCCATTAATTTGTATGGGTTCTGAAGGCAGAGCCCTCTTCACCTGTGTTTTTGATCTGAGTATCTAGTGTATACAAACTTTATTCAAATCATTCTTCCTAGGAACATGAGTAATTTTTTTAGGAATTGTGCAGGGTTTGAGATTTGTTTCTTTGTATTTTTGGGTTGGGTTTTTTTTTCCCAGTTCATGATAATTTGACCTTGATCATAGAATCTAAAAATTGTTAGGGCTGGAGTTGATATCTAAGATGATCTAGTTCTACCATTAATCTAACATTGCCAGGTCTATCACTAAACCATGTCCCTAAGCAATCATTCCAGTCATCTTCCCACTCCTCATCTTAGCAGACCTAAGGAGCACTTTGAAGTCACTGAAGCAGTGTACTTTGTTATGGGCATCCTTGGTAACAGTAAATGCTTCTAGTGGTATATGGCTTTATATTCAAGCATGTTTCGTCTGCTAATCAAATTACATGAATATGAAAAAATTTCAGGTGAATACATACTCTGTTTTTTCAGTAATTGGGTTGTTTTAGAGCTAATTTTGCCATGCTTTGAGTATTACTTCTGAAGCAAATGGAGGTATTTGTGGCATTTAAAAGTAAGGCAGGGATGTTCTTAATATTTTATTGGGTTATATTTATTGTTAGTGTGCTTGTTATGTCTTGGCATCAAGAACATGACTGCATGAGAGAGAGAAATGAGGAAAGGAGAATACATATTTAAAGGATCTCTCAATATGAAACACCCTCCCAAATATGATATTGAAAATTCTGTTTGAAAATATCACCTATGCTTAATGACTCGTCTGTTGTAGAGAAGTTCTAGAAATGGAATTTTGTAAATTCGTTTTCTTTAAAATGGCTGATATAGAGCAATAATTACATATGAGAGATTATATAATCTTGTGTAGGTTTTTTTTTTAATGAATTGTAGGTAATAAATATTTGTCTGGTGAAGTAGTTTAACTATGTATTGCAGCAGGCTTTAATGAACAATTCTGATAATTGCTTTGGTGTTTTCTGATGAGCAAGGGACAGGTATAGAACTCTTAACCTCGCAAAAGAGTTGCCAGCCTTCCATGAACTATTTGCATACACAGCTGATTCCACAAAGCACAGCAGAGCAGTAGCTACAAATGACAGTGATACAACAAACAACATTGTGTTTTTAATTAATGAGGGAAATTTCAATCCAATACTGTAGTAGCAAAGGCACAATGGAGCATTGGCTGCTGCTGTTGAGCAGAATGCAAAACAAAGCAGCTTCTGATGCACAGTGTACTTACCATCATTGGCTTTTCTAGGTGATATGTAGAAGTTGTGCTGTACTCTTAAGGTCCTGCAAGGATTCATTTATTGGCCGTGTGAGTGAAAATGAATTGTATTAATGTGACAAAGAGTAGATGGGAAAGTTTTACACATCAGCCCTCTGTAATGTAAGTTGTAGGTATCCAAGTCTGAAGGTAGTGAAGGTAGGTTGGTTGTGCCTTCCATATTTTATCAAGACCTAGGAGACACTCACAGGCATGCAGTTATAGATAATAAGCAGTTCTATTTTCACATCAAAATAGGAAGATAATAATTTGGCTTAAGAAAAAAATGTGATCCTTGACGCTGTACTCAGACTGCAAGAATCTTAGTGATATTTAATTTTTATGACAACCACAAAAATCGACCTATTTAATTCTGCCATGAATTCAGCCACTTTTTAGGCACATAGCTTGACTTCCAACGTACATGTATGGTTCTAAATAACATTTTAAAAAGAGGTTTTATAATGCAAAAGACTGTGATTCAGCTCATCTAATTATAGTTGTTTTCAGGATAGTTTTCTACAGCTTGGGTAATAATTTTTACAGTTGAGAAAAGAAATTTACATCTGCAGGTCATGACTGATCTATTTCATGTTAGTTGTACATTTTAGAGTGGGAGGATTCATACAGCAGTATGTTTCACTATCTTTCTCTCTATAAACAGAGGCTATACAGCTAACTTGTATCATCATGTTTACACTGATGATGTGAGGGGACAGAAATATTCCTTGGTAGTAAAATGTTAAGGATAGAATCTTTTGAAATTGAGGCTTCCTTCTGGGAGGGACGTTCAGAATTCTGTGTGAGGTAAAGCTATCATACTCCCTATTAAAAAACATAAAAAGTAAAAAAAATGTGGGAAGGAGATAAAAGCATGCACAGCAGTTTTATCCCAACTTGAGGATGAGCTGTATGTGTGATCACTCAAGATCAGGTTATAGATGTTTAGAAGTAGGAAGTTTTTAAAACTCATTATTGTCCTGACTCAAAGCCTTTCATGTGCCAAATCATAATTCTTCTGCCCAGAACTGAATTATTGCCACATCTGCACTAGAAGCTTGAAGACTTCTCTGTGCAAACGTTCATTAAGTCTCACCTAAGTCTCCCTCACCTGCTAATCTAAAGCCTAGGTTTCTGGAAGTCAAAGCCCCACTACTCTTTATAATTCCCTCTCTTAGACCATCCTGAATTCCATCTTGTCTGAGACTACAGCTCTACCTACAGTCTCCCAAACCTTATGCGCACTGAGTCCTACAGCATGTTCTGCCCTGAGACCTTATTTCCTATGAAACTACTTAACAAATCACAGACCTTCCCCATTCCTCTGAATGCATGCCCTGCCCGTGCTGATTGATTGCCCACCCCAGGACCCTCAGCAGGGCTGCTGAACTCCTCCTGACCTTTGTGCTGCCAGCATCCATGTCTGTGCCCACCTGCATTGCTCACAGCTGCTGAACTTCCCCATTGGTGCAACCACTGGCAAAAATCATCTCCAGATTTAGTTTTTCCAGCTGAAATTCTGGGACAGGTAAGCAATACAGAACCAGTAAGGAGAGGGAGCAAAACATCTGGGTGAAACATGACCCAATCACCCTTGTAATTATCTTCACATGAAAATTGCATGCGTAAGAAAGAGGATCAAACATGAACAGTCAAAAGATCTTTCTCATTTCTTTACTCAAATGTTAGTTGCGCTTACTTAGCTGATACTCTTGTACTTAAAAATATTAATCACTTTATTGTTACCTGAACAAGTATTTATTCCTTTTTTTTTTTCTTCTTTCTTTCTTTCTTTAAAGTTTTAACTTTAAAGTTGACTTGGTGAGATCTCATTCCATTACAGAAAACTGCATTTCAATATTTTGGTAGGTGGTGCAGTTTCACTGGAAAATTCTAATGCAGTGGCAGTTGACACATTCCACTGGAATATACTGATCGAAGAAAGCCCTTTCATCATAAAAATCAATAACTGTCTTTGAGTTAACCTGTTTCTAGTCTCATTTTTTACAGGCCTACCACTTTCTATTGGGTCTTTGACCCAAGATCTTGTGACTTTTTTTCTCCCCCTTTAATATTGTCTTCCAAGCTCCTCCCTGTCCTATGATTATCCATGCTGAAATGTTCATTTTTCAGGCATCCTGGCTATCAGACAGCTGAGCTCAGGTAGACCCTTGATTCTGTATTTGCTGGGTTGTTTGCTAGGTCACCTGTCAACCTCCACTTCTCATCTCTTGCCTTTGTGGCCAACAGTCAGCATTTCCTCGTAGCATCTCCTTTCCCATCTTAACATGATCTTGTGAAACACCAGACTTCTCTCCTGATTTGTCATGATGGTACCAAGTATTGTAACCAGCTCAAGAATTCAGAAAACTATAAAGTCTGGGAAATGTCAAGACTGAATCTCTCAAAATGTTTTAAGTTGCAAACAACAAAGGACAAAAGTAAACAGATTTTGTCTAACTTGTGTTTTAAAATCACGCTGATGTTTACTCTGCACTCTCATAAGGCAATCTGTTCCAGACCATAGCTATCACTTCTAGTGAGCTTTTCTTTATGCTTAAATTAATCTTCCTTTTCAAAGTTAAAGCATATTACTACTTGCACTACCCACAAGAGACATGAAGAATATTTTTTTCTGTTCCTCTCTGCAGTTACCTTCTATCATGCCTTTCCTGTTTTAGGCTGGATTTAATTTATATTACTTGTATGTTTCATTACATATCATATTTAAATCATCATCTCAGATGGGGTTTTTTTTGTTTTTTTTCCCTCTATTTCTTCTAGACAATTGAGATACTTTAGGGATTCTAGTTCCAAAATCAAATTTAATGTTGCAGGGAAATGTGTCTTAAAGCCAGCTACAGCAGAAAGATAATTTACATATTTTACAGGCTATATATATATATATATATATATTTTAATGTACTAGTTGTCCAGTCTCTTCCTTTCCTACATGGCATAGGAGACTCCTTTTCAGCTTCATATGCACAAAAGCCCCCAGATGTTTTATTTCTTGCAGGCAGTTATTCTAGAGTCTGGATTTGTGCCATTGACTACTTCTGCCTGAGTAAAGTATTTTTCACTTCTCTTTGGGGAAATTAATTCTGTTTTTGCAGAAATGTATCCAACAGATTCTGGTCGTTTTGAATTTTAGTTCTGTCAGCAGAAATGCTTACTGTTAGTTTCAGCTTGACAATACCTTTGCATGTCACAACTTCACATTTACTAAAACAATGGCCATATTGCTTATTAAGGAAAATTCTGATTAGGCCAACAGTAGATTCCCAGGAATCACAAATCAGTATATTAATGTTTATCAGGGAACCATTTTCATCTCTCTCAGGATATTGTTTAACAGGGAACGATTTTCATCTCTCTGAATATAGCTGTCCAACTGGTTTTGCTAATTAAGAGTAACATAATTTAGACCATTTAAAGTCACTTTATGAGAACTAAGAGAGCATTATGTATCAGAAGCTTCACTAAAACTTGCTTTTTCCTATTAAACAAGTAAAATCTTGTTTTCATTCCCTCTTTACCCCCCATAAAAATTGGCTTTAAAAAAATCGTTTCACTCTTACTCATCGTTCCTTCTGCTGATGCTTGCAGTTTTTTGTTTGCTGATATATTTCAGTGTTTTTCTAGAAATGAGGAGTAGTCTGACTGATACATACACAGTTTTCCAGCTTTTTCTGCTTTCCCCTTTTCAAGGATAGATAGGTGACTCGTTTGTTTTTTTCACAGTCTTCCAGAATCCCATTCATCATCCATGAGGTTTTGAAGTACCTCTGAAACTGCTTCAGCAAATTCTCCGTACTCCCTGAATTTCATAATTTCTGAATTATTTAAAGCCAACTAACTAATGAGTGTATTTTCTAATCTGTTTCCTTCCTTCTATCTTAAATACATTGTTGTTTGTGTTATTTACATTGTCTGGCTGATTAAATATAACTCTATTAACAAAGAAGAAAGCAGTAAAGGCACTAAATGTTGAAGTTTTCTTGGTGCCACGACTTGATAGCTTTTTTCCCAGTTGAATAGTGAACCTTCCTCTTGCACTTAATTGATCTTTTTCTTTGTTTACCTTTCATGTTTCTTGCTATTTTCCTCACATTTTGTGCCTTCACTTTTCTCAGTGTGTGCTTCCATCTGTCTTCTTTTGTAAGGTCTATGTCTTCTTGCTTTCTGTTTCGTGTAACAAATTATTATCAGTCCATCTAGAGAGATTGATGAATAGTCTGCATTTCACTATGTTACTTTCCTGAAAGATGTTTGGTTTGTTAGAGATCAGAATTGTCTCTGATTTAATTTTTCAGGCAGTATTTCTTAGATGTGTGTAAAAATTATCTGTTCAGTCTTTCTGGTTTGTCAGTAGTGCAATAGCCCCCACCTTTCTTTCCTCATTCTTATAGAAGATAATAGAGAAAGCAATCAGTAATAGAAAACGCGATAGTCACAAATGACAAGTCATTTATTTTTATACATTTTAGGAATATGTAAACAAAGATGTAATATTAATGATATTTCAGACAAATTTCCTGTCTCCATTTAGTCAAAAGTGTAGATAGAATATTTATGTCTTGTATGCTGATCAAGTAATAAACAATCCTCATAGCCTCCTTCTATATAAGTATGTTGCAAAATAATAGAATGGGATGAGAGGAAATGGCTTCATGTTGTGCAAGAAGAGGTATAGATTCGATATTATGAAAAATTTATTTACTGAAAAGCAGCACTGGAAGAGGCTGCCCAGGGAAGTGGTATGTCACTGCCCCTGAGGGTTTTTGAAAGACGTCAATTTGGCACTTGGGGACATGGTTTAGTGGTGGACACTGCAGTTCTGGGTTAATGCTTGTACTTGCTGGTCTTCTAACCAAGGGAATTACAGGACTTGCCCAAATCTTCACAGGTAGTAAACATCTCATCATTTTGGGGATACTGGAATTTGAGTCTTCATAGTTCTTGATACTACTCAGTGATTGTAACTACCCTAGATTATTGTGGGAAATACTAGCTATTTTATTTCTATTTCTCTATCTTCAGTTCTCAGTCCTTAATAACATAACATATGTTTCAATCTATCATGTCAGAAGACAAGTTTCCACTATTGGCTTTGCTATATTGCAGTACTATGAAATAGATTCTGTAGAATACCCTATCATATGATGATAGTACCCATTAGTTTTGTATGGAGTCTGCCAGTATTTCTGTTACTGAAACACACATGGCTCAGAAGTAGACCTTTACTTGGAAATAGAGCCATTTTTGCATGATTTAGGGGCTGGTAATTTATTTTTTTTTTTTACAAAATACTATGCTGTTATCACCTATCCAAGAATCTAGTAGATCTGGTCTTTGATTGGATAGCTTTTAATAAATAGCATAAGCAGTCTAACCTGTTCACTCAGTTAAATACACCATTTCAAAGTGCTATTTAATTTCTCACTATTGCTGTAACTGTGACTGACAAGTGATTTATACACTGTATTATTTATTATCGCATAGTAAGAAAACTAGAATTTTTGTTCGGATTTTAGTACTTGACACTCAATGAAAGCAAAGCTTCTAAGTCTGCAAATCATCTTTAAAACATTAGATCAAGAAACTAAGTTGAAAGAAGCAATTAAACACCAAACATGATAGTTAAGCACCAACCTCAGTAGGCTCCCACATTAAGATCTGACACACAAATTGCAGTGTGATGTGTGACAGACTGATGAAGCATAATATTCTGTATCAACCTGTAAACTGACAGACATCCTTGATACAAGTGAGTGAATAAGCTTAGTGTGTCCAGCTGATAACTGTCTTTTATGTGATGCCAGGAAGAAATCAAATTCTATTGAATAGTAGTATTCTTAGATGACTCATTCACAAACTTATCTTTGATAGCAAATACCAGAAGCTGGGGAAAGCTTCACTGTCTACCTTCAGAACTGTAGTCTGAAAACATGCCATTTGACTGGTACCAAACTCTACAGATGCTGCAATTTTAAAATTCCCAAAAGGTGCTCAAAAAGTCTACTTCCATAAATATGTAGGAGCACTTCTATTCCTAATGTTTCAGCTTTTAACTTAACTGTGGTGGTAGCATGCAAAAATTAAAGGTCCCCATGCCAAAATCTCTTGGATTCTGGTTCTCACAGAGTGAGCTAGATTGATCTCAGCACAAAATGCTGTAACAGCCCTGGCTTTTCTTGGAGGCTTCTAAGGAACTGATAGCCTCATCTTGTGTACTAATCTATAACACTGAACAGAGTATAAAAAATCTAGTTTCACTTGCTTTCTACCTGAAGGAATTAGATACGTTTATCTCATAATTTTTAATGCATTCAGCATGATTTGTCAGCTGAAACTCAAGCAGCTTTGAAAACTTTTTTCACATTTTCGTCTCCAAAGTAAATTTCTTTCCTGGTTTCTAAATAATAGAACAAAACCGTTCTCACTATTAAGCAAAATAATTGATTTCCTTCAGATAAGTGTACTTAACACATTATTTGAAAATGCAGTATGTTTGGTTTTGGGGTTTTTTTGTCAGCATTTGATCCAGGACCTCTCTGACTAGCTCAGGTTTTTCCTTCCTGGGAAGAAGTAATCACTGAGTTCCATAAGTGCACAACATGAATGAATTTCCTGTGTGTTTCACAGTTAAGGATCAGATGTAGTACAGCACAACAAAAAAGATCAAGGGCCAGTAACATCAATAAACAATGACTTCGTATCACTATGACCAGAATGAGATTCTAAGCTCAGTCTCCTTTCTGGCCTTTGACATCAAACATCAGCAAATGATTGTGTGATAAAACAAAAATAGGTGATCCCACACAGCATTGTTTTTTTCAGTGGAACTTAGAAACTCTTACTGGTAATTTCTCTTCTGGTCAGAAAACTATTATCTGTGGAGCATTAGGGGAACTAGGCTATTTATTCTGTCCCATGCTGTACTGGAAGCCACTTTGGGACACAGATGGATGCCACAACCTTGGCTACACTTACACATTAGCAGTATATTATGTTGTGTGTTATTTTCAACTGATAACTCAAAAAGTAATTCTCAGAATATTTTTAGGACTTTAGCTTTTAAATAATAAATAATCTTCCTAAAGTGAGATAGAAGTGATTATCAGAAAAGAACATGCTCTGAAGTATTGGGTGAGTTGTTTTCTCCATCTTCCACTGAAGGGAGAAGTCTCTGCTGGCCCAGGTGTTGGTAAAACTCATAGTTCACTTCAGATTCTAAGTTAGAAATACCAGAGAACACTGGTGTACAAAGAGGTTTTCATTCACCTCCAGTGTGCTTGGATGCTGCTTAGAAATTTTTCTGTAGAGCTGGCTCAACTTCATATACAAGCATTCTTTAAAAATTGAAGTGTTATTATTTAATAATTAGGGGATTCCTACTTTCACGTCTTTCTCTCCTGCGTGGTTTGATCATAGACCTTCTTAAGGAAGTGAAATTTATTTTCTGGAACAGGGAATTGCTGCATACCTGGATTTTATCCTAAATTCAGGAAAATAGCTGGTCTTGCAGCCAGACCCAGAAAAAAAAAAAATCTTGAATCTTAATGTGTATGGACATCCAGTATTTAGAATATTTTAGGTGGATTTTTGGAAATAAAGATTAAATTCAGAAAGTTGCTTCAAGTGGGACTACAGTGGAAATAGTAGTTTGCTGGTAAAAATACCTTAAAGTCAGCACACTACTGACTTTTCACTGCAATATTGTTTTTCTATGGGAATTATTTTGTGGAGTATATCTATTTCTATGGGATGAATTAAAAAATATTTTCAATGTGGTAGAATATTCTTTAGGAAAAAAATGTATTGAAATAGTAGTGTGCTGCACCCTTACTGTAGGAAAGGAAAATGGGTGGTACTAAATTCTTAAATGGATGGTAACTGACCTGTATATCAAGCAACAGACATTTATTGATGTTAGAACCAAATATATTACTGGTAGATATAAAGATATTTAACATTTAAAGGTACCCAAACAGTAAAGAATCCTGTAGTAAAATGCTGTTCCCTTTTTAACTTCCTCCCCCAGCCAGTGTAATAATTTGTAGAAATTATCTTTGTGACAATTAAAGACACATGAGCTAGGTAAACTCAGTACTAAATCCACCTAGAACTAAACCCGATTGAATTTGCAGACTCTAAGAGTGGGATTAATCTTCCCTAATTTTAGTCACCTGTAAAGTAGCTAAAAGAGTGTCTATTCAGTTGCCACATTTAGGCTCAGCCTAGTTCATGAAGAGAGAAAAGGATTTCCAGAGTTCAACTTGTTCAATCCTGAGGTGGATGGTTACCATAATCAGGATGAATTGCATGATTGGGAGCTATGGCTTGCACAGTTAAAACATCTCTTTAATTACTCAGTAAGCTTAAATTTGCCTCGGGGATAAGATATGAGGAGGTGCCTATCTGATTATTCACTGATTATCCAAATAGATGAGGTAGGTGAAGTGTTTGACTTCTGTATGGCTAAAGTATGGTGAAATGATCCTGCTTTAAACTTTGAAAAAATGACATTTTGGCAGTAATTGTCTCATTATTTTGATAATACAAATTACAATATTATTATTCATATAAAAATATTATTCACTTTATTTTTCCCCCATCCCAGAAGAACACTGTTAAGGAAGAATACAGCTGCATTGCTGTCTTTCCTGCCCATGTAAACTAAGCCATAGAGTAGTACTTATTTGTTTACTTATTTATTATTGAAAACTATTGATTTGGTGAGATTGTAGCAGCAAGTTATAAATGATGCATGAACTGCATCAACAGATAAAAGACAGAATAAAGCCAGAATTTTGCAGTTGTAGAGTTGTGTTATTATTTATTGTGCGTTTAGAAAAGCTAAAACCAGTAAAGCTCAAGGAGCAGGTAACATTCTACTTAAAATAGGTAAAGCCCCTTTCTTTTATTTAGGTTTTTTTTGCCTTTTTTAATTACTTCTCTGAGTCTTTTTTTGCATGCGCCATCTATAAAGACTGTAATATGAGTGCTTAAAAACCTTTGTCTGCTCAATGGAAGGGTTCATGGTATGGTGCATCTTTCCACAAAAAATATGTGCGGGTGTCATCTTTTCTCATGTAGATGAAAGTTTCCTAAGCCCCATATTTTCAGTTGATCCACAATGACTCTTACTGTGCTACTTCTTTTTTTCATGCTTCCTCTATGTCCCAAGATTATGGCTCATGCCATAAATAAAGCTAATTAATTTATTCACATGGAACCAAATCGTGCAGCAAAGTGTCAGGAGAAAAAAAACCCAGAAAAATCCTCATGATGGGAGTAAGTCAGAGAATCTAAGAAATAGTTGTTTAAAAAGTATTCTCATACTCAGCTTCACATAGGTAATGCTCACTTCTGAAGTGCTGTTCTTTGTACACGTGCTATTTTTGAGGCTCCTAGTATGTGACTGGTTGCATCTTTATTTTAGAGCAGCATTAAGATATATTAAGGTATATTGATTTGCGTTATCTGCCAGGTAGAAGAGAAAGGGATGCCTTCAATGCTGTTCTCTCTGGGTCAAATGACCAGTTTCTGAGGGCAATTTCTTGTCTTAAAGGAGATTCTTCATCAGCAGTCATACTAGTTTGAGGAGTCTTGTTGAACTACTAAGAGAGCAATACCATATGAGTCTCAGGAAAGAGCAAGATGATTCTGTATTTCTGCTGTAAATGTCATCCTACGAAGACCCACTAATAAAGAGAGGGAGGAAATGACTCCTCAGAACATTCCTGTAATATTAAGTATGCACAAACTACCTATATGAACTTCTGGTCACTGAAGAGAACAGTGGGGCACTTATAAAAGTCTCAAGAGACTCAGAAGTTTCTGAGAAGACTCTGAATTTTTCTTAACCTAAAGCAGTCATTTAAAGTCAGAGAGATGACTGATGACTTAGAAGTGCTTCTTAATTCACACATATATAATTTGAAATTTTGTGAAATAAGTTTATCCTTCTAATCAAGGATAAGAATCAAGCCTGTTCACCTTCCTCGTTTTCACACTATGTTATTTGCTAATTTAGAAATGCAATCATTCCTGCATGCATGGGATTTGAGAATGAAGTTTTTTATTGCTTTAAAGACAGGTGATTTGCATGGTTATGGGAAAAGTTTTTACGGCTTTTGTATATCCCATGTTTAGAGTAACAGTCTGTGTTCAAGAGCTGGAATTATTGCTTGTCCCTCAGGATTACAGTAGGACTCATTTCTGTGGATTTCTTTGAAAAGAAACATATCATTGGAACTGAAATTAAAATTTTCTCTCCTTGGATGGTCATGGCAGATTGGTGCTCTCGGTTTTCCTTCTCCCATCCCATTCTTCATAGACTCCAGTGTGATTCACTTTGTCACTGCTAGGAAAGTGGCCAGTTCAGAAATTAGTTTAATGTTTTATCTTCTTGTCAAACTGGATTTGGCAGGGAATTAAAAGGCATTTGGTAAATTGAGTGGAGAATAGGGATGCTACTTCCAGTCTACAACAGACAGCACACAGCTTGTATTGCTTTTCTCTCTTCTACCACTTTTATCTGTTTGATCACTATGGGTAGAGGGTGAGGGAGCCCTGTGAGGAGTTCTGAGACTAGTGACAATATTCAGAAGTGAGATGAAAGGTACACAAGAGGAAGAAAACGCTACAGCACTCCCCTCAACATTAGAGGAGGAAGATTGCCCAGAACTGAATGTTTGCTGCATCGGCATTGCTAACTGAACAGGTCTCAAGAGAAATCAGACTGCAGGCCAGATAACACAGTGTGGCTCATGTCCACACCACTTAGGGCTTCTTTCTAGAGCAGGATGACCACATCCTTTTCATGTACTGCTTGGCTGTGTGTGCATTCTTGATTTTACATTATTTTTTTTAAACACATTTTTTTCATCTGCAATAATAGGAAGGATGTATTTCGCCCACCAAAATAATCACCAAGGTACTTTACTGTATGCCATGGGGTGTCAGAAATATAAAGGGAATGGGAAGTTTAAGGAGCAATATTGGAAGAGTGTGGAGAGTGCTGAAGCTTACACAGTTTCAGCTGCACTGTGTTTTCAGAGTGGTCTCTGTAGTAAGCCTAGGCTAGTTGTAGCCTGTAGTAAGGTTTGTAGAATCACACAGGCATTCTTGGAAAGAACTAGTGAAACAAATCTGGGAGTAAGCTATTAATTATATGTCCAGTGGTGAATATGCATACAATATAAAAGAAGATGCATACACATTTACTTCATGTGACTATTAGGTCAACATTAAACTAAGTGACATCAAAAAGAAATGGAACATGACATTCAGCTTGCAGAGGCATACTGTTCATCATCTGTACAGGTTGTATATTCTCTTTAAGATTTTATTACTTCCACCAGAAATTTTGTCTATGATATAGACTGCATTCATACAATGGAAGTTAGAATGAATACATAATTCAAAGTATTTATTTTATCTGCTTACAAGAAAGTAATCTCTGGACAAGTAAGCCTCTGGAGCAGAGTTTGATCTAATTTTCTACAGCAGGAATTCAGATACAGGTCTTCCAAGACAACAATATGGAAGTTATAAGTAAATTTGTAACTGAGATAACCAAGATAAATGTGCTGGGTTTGCATTGATTGACATTTGGTGAGGAGAGAAACCTCACCAAAACCACTACACTATACATGTGAAATAGCAAAACTAATGATGATTGGTATAATAGAGTGGATTGATGAGCTTGTCACCATCAGCTCCCTCAATCTCAAGTGGAGAGAGGTACTTTTTTGGCATGATTCATGCCCCCATAAATATTTTTGCATGATTCATTTTCCTATAAACATCTAAAATGTGTCAGATGAATCATACCTTAAACAACCCATAAGTTTCTACTGTTGAGAAAAAGAGAATATGGTATTTAGCTGAGGTGGTGGCTGAGATGAATCACTACCCTGTATACTTATGTGACAGGTGTGATAAGCAGATGTGATCTTTATCTGCTGTCTTGAGGATTTTGAGTTTGGTATTGTCATTGTTTAGTGAATATCAACTGCTATCATCAGTATTGATATTCATGCATTCAAAGATATATATGAACTGAACAATAAAAAATTGAAAGCTCTGTAATGAACATTTAACTTTGTATTACAGAGGTGAAATATGCTTTAATAGATATCACAATATATGATACTCCAGGGGCATAAGTCAGATTCTCATGCAGGGCAATTAAGAAAAGGAGGAAAGGGCAAAATGTTCCCACATGTCCTATCGGGATCCACTAGAAACAGTTTTGGTATCTATCACCCATGTTGATCAGTCTATTATCATGTAAAGGACCCTTGTGTACAGCTATGGAGCAGCATTTGTAAGATGTAAGCATGTTCACTTCACAGTTGTTTTCCACATGGTTTTTTATTCATTGTTTTCCAATCATTTCATTGATTGGTTTCTTTTGTTAATATACACATCCTGAAGTGCCCTGGTACTTGTCTTTGGATTTCTGGCGGTAGCAAGAGACTGAAAAGGGTGAATGTTTTATTTTTTGTTAAACAGAAAAGGAGGAAACTGGAGCATTTTAGACTTTTTTGCACAATTTCAGTTATTGGGTATAAAAAGCTGAATTATCTAGAAGCCAAAAACAAGAACATACCAAACAATAACAATGAAACTGTATTTACTGGTAACAAGTTGGGTTAAACTAATCTGATTTCCCTGTAGGAAAATGGATTAAAAATGTGGGTATGTGAGAAGCCCAGGTGTTAAGTCAACTGGCTTTCCTATGTCTCTATGGTCTTCAATGTGGCATTCACATGAGTAAGCTGGGAAATATATTGATTAAATTACCACTAAACAGTTGCTAAAGTTTTTGTAAATGCTAATTTGATTGGTTTGCAAGTGTTCACAATCAGAATAGAAAAAGACCCTTCAGATGTGGTTCTTGGGCAGGTACAGGCACCATTTTCACCACTGCGTTGAATGGTGAAGTAAACAACATGCTCTCTCTGAGAGAAGGCACCGAGAGTTCTTTCATACACTGGAAAATAGAACTAGAATTCAAAGTGGGGACATATGTGGATTCTGCCCTGAGACAGGAATAAGACTGAGTTGAAGACTGAAAAGAGGGACTGGCTCAGCAGCAATTCTGTTGAAATGATGTATAAAGCTTAGTGTTTCCCACAGTAAACATGACTTAGAGAAGCCATGCAATTCTGAAATAGTTTAGCAAAACATTTTTGAATGCTAGTCAGGCAGAGCTGAATTTGGAACTCTAAACATCCAGCTTGTCCACTTAAGCACATAATTTGGGCAATTTAGACTTCCTTTTGGTAGTATTTAGAATTAAGTTCAACTACATAGGGGCAGAATGTGCCCCTCTTGTGACTGAAAGATTGTTCATTTTAATAAAAAGAAGAGAAAAGATTTTTAACAGCTTTTGGGAGTAAGATTCGTCTCCCAGTTTCTCTGAACTCATCATCCTCTTTATATGTATAAATAGAGGAGGGAAGCAGCATGATTCATCTTATTTCCATGTGGACATCTAAACTAGGTCAGATGAATCATGCCATCATCTTCTCTACTGCTGGTTGAGATGTAGACAAACCTGCTTTCGGGATGCATTTGGTCTTTAGAAATGTCTGCTGTCATTTGCAGAGGATCTACTCTGAAACAGATAGCTAAGAGGAGGAAGAAGAAAGGAATTTGTTCTCATTGGTAAAAGTAAATGAGAGTATGGTGAAGCACTGGAAAGATTTTCTTGAAGGTTGTGACTTCTCAGTTACTGTGTATATTTTAAGGACAGTTTAGATGAAGAAGTTAAAATATAAGGTCATAAATGTAATTGAACCTGCCCTGGGTTTAACAGATGGATTAAAACACATCCCAAGTGCCTTCTAGTCCTGCGTTTCTGCATGTTTTAATTCTTTAGTGATAGATCTTCCAGTCCTAATTAATCTAGGATGCATAACTGTAAAGGGAGTGGGGAGGTAATGATCCAGTTTTGAGTGATGCCAGACATGCGTACCCCTTGTTGCATTGCATGAAGGAGCGATGGGGTAGATATTACTGTGGCCTTGTAGTTTGGAAGAGACATGTATTTCCATCAGCTAATATCTCCAGCTCCTTCCTGGAAAGCACTACATGCCTTGAGAACGTGTGAGTCAGCAGTGTTGCAGCAGCGCTTGCAGAAAAGGGCTTAGCAGAGCATCTGCAGTGGCAGGGTGAAAGCAAGTAAAGCTGTACTGTAAAAGTAGATAATGTACTGATTATACTCATAATCTTTCTGAAATGAAAAAAAGTAGCAGCATTTTAAAAGACAAATTATCTTTTGTGTATTTGAAAAGAACTTGGTAAAGTCTAAAGAGCATTAGGATAAAAATTTAAAAGAATAATTTAATTATACTCAGCCCATACTCAACCCATATTTATGTTATTACACAGTAAAAAATTGATATGCATTTAAATCTTACATTGGTTGTTCTCTGGTCCATTGACTGAGCTCTGACTAAACATTAATAGTCATAAAAAGGCATAATGCAAAATCAAACCAGAAAATAATAGGTGAGATGATAATCTCATTAAAATATATTAAATGTATTGGGTTTGAAGAAGAGGATGTAAAATATTTTTTCAGATTAGTCTACTTCTTGAAAACGTGTAGACTATAGAAAGAAATCCAGACTAAATAAAGAAATATTTAGGGTTTGGCTTCCTCGCTGTTGCCATGAGGTCAGAGAGCTGGACTGAAAAATCAGGTGGGAGGTCCTTTGTTCTGCTGCCTCAGCAGAGGGAGGGCATGGGGATCCATGGCCTGCAGGAGACAGAAGGGGTCTAAGTGGAACCTAAACAATTCTTTTATTCTTTCATTCTAAGTGCCAAAGCCATAGCAATTATCGATCATTTAACATGTATTATTTAATCCTTATTTTCTTAAGAATGTGTCATAAGTTGGTGTAGAAATCAATTGTATTTAAGTCAGGAGTCATACTGGATAAGGAAGGATGAATCAAAGTATAATGAACTGTTCCAATCCATATCAATATTTGATTTTAAGATGTTATCATCAAAAGCAGCTGCATAGAATATGCTGTAAATTTGTCATTTTAGAAACAATTATTCTTTCCTGAGATTTACCTACACTCCAAATATCTTCTGAATTTCACTTAACTTAGGTAGGTTTATGTACTGAAACTGTATGTGCTTTCCTAACCAGTTTAGAGAACGGAAGTTTTATATTTTTGACAGGTGCTGTTTTCTGCTTGTAATTGTGGAAGAGAACATTTGGCTGCCTGGTTACCCACTTCCTTTGAGTTTCTGTCTTGTCAAGTGAGAAATGCTACATTGCTTAAATGCTCAAATTCTATTTACCTGTCTGAAACTTGGAAGTGCATAATTCATTCCTTTTTATAGCATGTGCCAAAATAGATACTGAAATACATGGCATAGACCAAAATGCTTTTTGTATCACCTGCATTAAGCAGAATTTTGCATATGTCACTAATCACTAACAGTGATAAGCTCACTAATCACTAATATGCCAGAGCTATACAGAGGGATGTGTAGTTTTCCTTCTTGATATCCAGTATTTACAGAGGAACACAGAACTAACTTCAGTACAGTATAGGTGCAGTCATAAAATTCATTGTTCCTGAATCTTCCATGAGAAACATGGATATTTGTTTAAGAAATGCAGCCTTAAGGACATTTCTTTCATTTTTTTTCCCCCCTCACTAAATATGAAGTTAAGCAAAGGGAATTGAAAGATAATAAATGCATCTAATCCCTTACTGAGGTCTCTGGAGGATCTTTGGAACCCATTACATACAGTCATATGTCAAGTAAACAATCTCCTTAAATGCCTTTGACTGACTGGTCAGATAATTTTTAGTATGGAATTCCTCAGACTATCAGATGCAGGAATTCACCAAACCTCAACCAACAGTTAAGATTAAATAGTCAGTGATACAAAATGAATATATTTACTTGTTTGATGTGCAAGAAATGGTGATCTGTGGTGTTGCATCTGCTAGAACCTGATTAACATTTCACTTTAATTTGTATAAAATGCCCCCAGGTAACTGAAGATGTGTGAGTATTGTCAACATAAAACTGGAATAATTGGAAAAAATAAAGTTAGGTTTTAAACTTTTAAGTAGAAAGACAAAAGCTTCATCTGATTTCAGTCATCATCATAGCTTTATGGAAATCTTCCTGAGGTTTTCTTTCAAGGGTAATCACTCTGTGATTCCCTAATAATTAATTCCTATAAAGTTAGCATGTATAGAATAATGTTCCAGCAGCTCCCTGGTATTAACCATATATTTCATTTGAAGAAAAGGAAACTAGAGGTGTGAAGAGGGGAAAAAAGATTTGCATAAATGCATAAAAAGTTTGTAATTTATCTATCATTAAGACCACTTTATAGAAGCATGATGATCTCAGCTCTTTATTTGTATAAATTGCAGTAGTGAATTACATTTAAGGACACTTCCCTTAATACCGGTTCCCTGAAAAAATCTTAGGGCTTCAGTGTCACATTCCTTTATAGTAAAAGCGAGAGGAACAAACACTTCCAGCGAGCCCTTCATCTCAACCTAAAGTAGTCATCTACAGTCAGAGAGATGACTCATGCCTTAGAAGAGCTTCTTAACTCACATATATACACTTTGAAATTATGTGAAATGAATTTATCCTTCTAATCAATTAATTTTCTTGCCCTCCTATGTCAACATCATCCTGCTATAAATTCTGAATAATACCTTTTTCATACATCTGAGATGACTTGCTCTCCTTATTTATTACGGAAAATGTGTAAAAATGGTTATCCTAAATCAGTATCAGTTAAATGTCCTTTTTCAAACCATGCACAGCATTTTATGTCAAAATATTTTCAAACGATTTTGTTATAAGATACCAGTTTTAAAGCTCTGGTTCCCTAGAGTAGTCTGCTTGCAACTCTGAGCATATTTCGTTCCATGTTAGTAAGCAATATATTCAGAATTTAGAAATATTTTCCTCAGGAAAGTATTGCCTGGAGAGCAATGCAAAATCAGAGAGAACTTAAGCAGAATCCAAGAGGAAAAAGAAATGGTTTGGTTGAGCTCTGTTCATTGCTAGTTATTTCTTCTCCTGGCAGCATAGAAAACAATCTGCTCATGTTGCTTCCAAAATGACAAGATGAATGGTTCCGTAGTCATCACTATGAAAAGGATAACACCAGACTGAAAAGAACAGGGAAGAACAGTTTTGAGAGAAAAGTGGAATTACTGCTTATAACTAGATAAAAAGATAACCTTGCATTATTCATTCATTCTTTCATTCATATGACAGACATTCAATATTAAAATATGATCTGTCAAGGTAAAATTCAATACTTTACATTCCAGTTACAACTTAAGAATATGTTAAATAGCAAATTCAAAGGCTAGATATTTTAAAATCAACAGCAGTAAGTTTCACTGAAAATGTCAAAAATATCTCTTCTGAATCAATTGTGGTGATTTCCATTAAGTCATAAAAATTAATGTAACTCTGAAGAACTGGATAAAAAAAAAAATTCCAACATCTTGAAAAAAAACAAAACAACAAAAAGCAAACCAAAAAAACCAAACCAACAAAATACCCCCCTCCCTAAAACAACCAAACAAGCCCCAAACAAGCAAACAAAAACCCACAACCCCCCCCCCTCCCCCCCCCCCCTAGCAAATTAGAAGATTTGGATCGTGTCAAATCAACTGCACTTGAGACCTTTTGCATTGTAGGGCCATTTTTCAAATGCATAGATGAGAAGATGATGAAGAAGGAAAGGAAAACACACCTATATTTGTTGATTTAGAAAGCAAATTCCATATAGCAAAGTGGTTTATATTAGTATCAAAAATTAATACTTTGTGATGATATTAAGTAGATTATAAAACAAGAAAGAGAAGTACACTTACCAATTTGGACTAGTGAAAAGATGTAGCACAAAAATGAGTGAAATTCATCTCACCTGGTTTGGGACATATTTTTCACATTCTGTGTATTGGTTGATTTGGGAATGAGTTTCTTATGAGTCCTCACAATTTCATTGGGGGAAAAAAAGAACACACCTTACATATGGATTTGAGATGATTTGTTATTTCATTTCGAAGTGCAGCAGGTTTTTTTAGCGTAAATAATGCTTATAGCCTGAATTATGTATGATTATGTGTGATTGCTAATTCCTATTAATATTCTAACTAAAGTTTTCCTATGCCAACTTCCTTGTGTCCTGATGCCAAAAAGACCACGAAAAGCCCCAAACCCAACTAAAAAAAACCCAAACAAACCAGTATGAGTAAACCAAACTCAAAATCTCAGGATGTGTAGGAAACTCCTTAAGTATATGAATAATATGCCACTGAACACAGAACAATTTAGGCTATGATCTACCAATTCTAATGCAAGTTTCTTGAATGTTTGTGTTTTTTTCAAAGACAGCTAAAATAAATTCAAGACCAAACAAGACCTGACAAACTCTAAAGTGTGTTATGGATACTTTGAGCTTTAAAAGCCTGAGGAGGATCACTATCCTTTGACAACAGAAAGTTGGTTATGCTGCAGGTTTAATCTTTTATACCTGTTTTATTACAGACTTCATTGGTGAGTCTGCAATCTATGAAATGGATTAATTTGAAATATGTGTTAATGAGGAGCAGTTTCAGTGAGTCTCAAATCTATTTGACTGGTACTTACCCTATTGATATCTCTCCCATATAACCTTCCCAGATAATGCTATAATGAGTTCATTCTTAATAATTCATTTATATGTCTTGAAGACATGATTCTTCCAGCTCATTTTTCTGATATGGTAAATGATTCAGGGATTTTGCTTTATATCTGTCACTTTGTAATTAGGAATAGCCACACTAAATTTCCCACCTATATGTATTTCTCTTGGTGATGTATTTTAAACAAAGATATTATGAATGTAATGCTGTGTGGATTAATTTCATCTCCATTATTTTTATTTTCATAAATTTTGAATGCCTTGTGCTTACCTTGCTGTAACTTGCACCTGAGACATTCATTGTGACTCTAGAACGACAATGTATGCAAGGTACATTTGATTGTGCTATAAATCTTTAGAAGAGAAGGATAATGATGCTTCTGGGTTATTGGTGCTACCCATAAACAGAAGGAAAACTTACAAGATTGCCAAATATTGATGGCAGCTGGCAATACTTTCCCACAGGATTTTTCAAATCATAATAAATTCATAACACTGCTAGGTTTTCCAGGTTTACTTGGATTTAGTTATTGATTCCTGTATATAATGGGCTGATCCTTAAGATACTCCAGGCTCATCCGTTTTGGATCTCCTCTGGACTGTGGAAGGCAGTCTTGCTAAATACAGTGTCATAAAGCAAGGATGGATTTTAACCTGCCTGGTTATATTTTATTGAGTTTTATATGTTACCCTAAGGGTGAATTAATTTATAATATGTAATTTAGGCTGTGAATTATTGCCAAATTATAAGACTTCACAACTTGTTGGACTACTGTTGTTAGACTATCTCTGCATTAAGTACTATATGTGTTTCAAAAGGTAGTGCTCAGCATTTAGAACCATGCATTTTCTCATTTAGTAGATTTATAGAACATCTGTGTAAAGAAAAGGTAAACTTAAGAACATAGCTGTTTCACAACAGCATGGTTCCGTAGAAATTTATTTCAAATTAATTTTCTAGGGTACCTACAGTAGAAAGACACTTTGCCAAAACTATTAAGGATGAGAATTGCAGGGCTGGTTTTAAATGTAATCCAAATTCTATTTCATTCTGTGCAATATTTCCATTAAATCTGATTAATATCCAGGAATAAAATCTAGATTTCTTTTTAGTTCTTGTAAATGAGGCATGTGTATACTTCTGATTTTTATTTTAAACCCATTTATCCACTGGACTAATTCACACCTTGGAATTTTTTTATAATTTAGAACTACCCATGGCTCTTAGGAACTGAAAGGTTAAAGGAAGGGAAGAGAGGAAAATCTTTTAAAGCAATGATCTGATAGTTATTTTACATCACTTTGTAATCACTTCGTTAAACACATTATTATCAAAAAATAATGTATATATATATATCAGCTGAAAAAAATGCTATACATAAAATAAACAAGTTCTCATCTACAAATTTCCTAGCTTTGTGTTTTGTTCTTAGTAAAATCAGGAGGAGAAATACTACTGTTCTTTCAACAAATTAATTGGTTAAAATATTGACAACCCTGAAATTTGATTCAGGAGTGCACAAGCAATAGTTTTAATTGTCATCAAAGAAAAACAAAATTGACATGTCATCTGTGGAAAACACTAGACATTATTAACAGTAGGGTTGCACAAAGAATCTACAGGAGACTGTATTGCAGTTAGTATGAGGAGCTCATAAATTATGGAGATAAGAGACACTGACCCTGAAGATTAAAAAATCATTTGATAACAATAAAAAGAGCTTTTCTCGCTCATCTTACTTATACTTAAAATGTATTTTATATGTATTAGTTTTGTACTGATTTAACTCTCATCACTTCTTTTTTGTTGCTGAGTAATTGATGCTAATTATGTTAGTCTCAGCCCATAGATTTAAAAGATAAACACATTGCTACAGCTTGCAGTGTTGAACCTGTATAACTTGAAGTATCAGAAAGTGTTGTAAATGACATAGATTGCCCTTGTAAGGTATTCACAGGAACTATTCAATATTGAAAGTAAACATAGGTCTGATTTGCTGTCTGTCAGCAAATTTGCTGAGAGCAAAACAAATCTCTGAAATAGCCATGGTTATAAAGTAGAAAATGTGCAAGTAGAAAAAACAACTGATGAACAAATTCTATAAGAAATCATAAAATGACAATTAAACAACATGATGCAGAATTGTAAACACAAGTGGCCAGTATCATCACATCCTATTTAGAAAGGCAGAAATAGTCACTAAATTATGCAGTTGATTATTGTACTCATTCTTGTAGGGGTTGCTGAGGCACTAGCAATGTAGTTCAATATTGAAGATTTGTTACTGTTCAGAACACATTGTAAAATCTATTGATTGTCCATGTGCAGTATAATTTATTCTTTCAACTAATATTTGTGCAGTTTGTGATAGGGTACTGCAGCCATGGATTGTAAGAGACATTTTAGATCACAGACTTTATGGTTTCCATCTAGAAAAATAATAATAAAAAAGCTTTAATATTCTTCACATTTTATTATTTTAAGCCATCTAAACTAAGAATCAATTTTACTTATTTTTTTCGTCTTTGCTCTTCTGGGCTGCTCCAGGATTTTATGTGGAGGGTTGTCAAGTCTGTGATAATTAGATGTCTAGAATTTAGTTCAGTGGTTTCAGCACAGCCATCTAGGACCATTTTAGATGCAAAATGTTTATAAAGAGCCTACAGATGTGACACAAGACCTGCAAAACACACTTTCCCTTTTGTACAGGCAAATAAAAAATGGCTTCTACCATTAAAAAAGCTATCAAACACTCTTAAGTGACTAATAAAGTTTCTGTAGTAGGACTTCATGTTCTTTGCATTCCTTATTTCCCCCAATAAAAATGAGATGTATTATAGTTATATATTTAAAAATTTAGGGCTGTAATTTAGTTTCCCATGTACCTGTGTCTCCATGGAAACTGGGTGTCAAAACTGCCCATGCAGCTGGTAAAGATCACGTCTTTGGTTCAAATGTCTTAAAGTGGGCATCTTCATCAATTTAATCTACCTTGTCTGATTTGTTGTGCCTCATTTGCTGCTCCAGAAGGAAATGGGTCTCCCATAGCTCAGGTATGAGGTGTGAGGGGCTGGTGGAGGTGTTGGGAGCTGCAGAGGTGCTCAGTTGGCCCTTCTTCATGTTAACTCACCGGATAAACCCAAGAGGCCTTTCTGTGTTGAATAGTTCCCCATTGGTGGGAACATAGCTTCATGAAGGGTACTGACTTTAGGAGTATGTCTTTTGAAACAAATTAATCCCTTTGCTGAATCACTATGAAATTTGACATCTGTGAATGATTATAGTGAAATTCACTTAAGGAGAGGTTCACATATGTATGTGACATAGCAATAAAGAAAACCAAAAACATACCAGTGGTGTGCCCTTTCTGACTCTTTACTGTCAGCTGCCAACACTTTTTTTTTTTCCACTTGTGTGAGTGGTAGAAGAACAGAAAAGAGAACAGCAAATTCAATTTCAGAGTGATGTGAAATACAAAACTAAGACTTAGAGATAGCAGAGGAATGCTTGTGATTTAGAATCATGTACCTCATTTTTATTGGAGAAAAGAGAGACTGAATTAAAGTGTATGTGATCTTTCCATAAAGCATGCAATTTCAAGCTCTCTGCAGTCATCAAGAATCCTTTCACTGACCTGAATTGCACAAACTTTTTATCATACTAGAAGGCACTTATACGTGGGTATTCATTAAAGATGTGATAGCCAGTCTTGTCTTTTTTACATTTATTCTGTTTTTTCTACTATACCTTTCAGTCAGTAGCTGACCAGAAGATTTCAGATTGCTATAGAAATTGCTTGGACATGGTTTGCCTATATTTAACTGTTTAGAAAGTATTAGCTCTACTTCATGCTTTTCCTTACTTTATTTTTACAGTCTTACTTAAAAATAAATGTGGAAAAAACATACATGAAAAAAACTTGAAATGAAAATTGTAAAACTTGAAATAAAAGTTACTGAGTTGTAGCCACTCAGTGTAGAATGGGTTAATATTTGGAATATGTCTTTCTATGTTTTTGTTCTCAACTCTAAGCTGTTTCTTTTTGATCAATATATTGCTTCATTGCCTTCCCTAAACTGCAACTTTTTCAGGCAGCTCTAGGGAATTCCTCAGTGTAAACACTTGTTTTCTGTTTTGAAAACTGACATTTTTTCTTAACTGCAAATCATAAGTCAGGAGAGGATTTTTTTCCAGTATGCATAAACTGCTTTATTAAACACTACTCAGTGTATTTAAGGATTACCACCTTAGTGGTCACATTTCACAAACATGAAATACAAGTTTGTCTATTCAGACTTTATTCATTATGCAGTTATTGGGGCTTAGCGAGGGATTATCCATCAGTTCCTGAGGAAAGCAGTTCTTGACCATACCATTTGCCAGACCAAACAGCACTGTTTAAAATCATGTTCTCGTGTGTTTGGAACATCTGCTTCCTCTGCAAGACACGAAATAAAAACTGATCTTTAAGAGTTAAGTTTTAATAGAATTGAAGAGTTGTTTATATTGTTTAATGTTACTTTTGCCCATCCATTTAAGATGGTAAGAGGAATTACTTGGATTTACTGAGAGCATTCAGCTGTTTATTGCTACTTGCAGAATGAGTTGTGAGATGAGAGAGCTAATGCGTTTATATACAATAGGACTTTGCTGTATTTTGTAACTTAGTAACTCAGCTTACGATTATTTCCTGGGTTTTTTGTTTTTGTGTTTAATGTAACCTGCAAAGAAAACATGGATTATTAATGGTGTTGTAACATTACTTGTACAGTGCTTCCCTATATAGAAAATCAGTTGTTGTAGCTTGTAAGAACTTTGTCTCCTCAAAAATTCTAGTGCAAATATTCATTTGGGATATATGTAAGTTGTCCAAATATAAGTGTTTTATGTTGTTCCTGTAATTTCTTTTTTTTTTTTTAACCTTAAAAATAATGATTGATTGGTTGATTTATTGCAGAAACCTTTGAAATGCTTGTCAGACTGGCTGAGAATTACACAAGCACACTTTTCTGCAGTATGTGTAGAAGCATGGCTGCTGAGGCTACTGTGCATGTGCAGGAGTTTTTCACAGATGTTGGACTCTTCTTATTTGGCACAGACATTTGCACAGAGGAATTTGTGAATAAATTTTTTGACACCCTGTTTCCAGTGGTCTACAACCATGTGATTAACCCTGGTCCGACTGACATTTCACTGGAATACGCGGAGTGCCTCCGAGTGGCGAGAAGAGACATCAGGCCCTTTGGCAACGTTCCCAAAAAGGCCATAGGACAAATGGGAAGATCACTCCTACCCAGCCGGACTTTCTTGCAGGCTCTGAATTTGGGGATTGAAGTGATCAATACAACAGATCACCTGCACTTCTCCAAAGCCTGCAGCAGAGCTTTGCTGAGAATGCAGTACTGCCCACACTGCCAGGGGCTGACGCTGAGCAAGCCCTGCATGGGCTACTGCCTCAACACCATCCGAGGCTGCCTGGCTGGCATAGCAGAAGTTGATCTTCACTGGCAGGGGTATATCCAGTCCCTGGAGGAGCTCTCAGGAGCCCTGAGTGGAGCACACAACATTGAGCACGTGCTGCTGAACTTCCATTCCCTTGTTCGTGATGCCCTGGTACAGGCTCGGATCAATGGGCCAGAATTATTGGAGCAGGTAAGACGCTGGTTTTATCCACACTTGGGGCAAACATGACAGTAGGAAAAGTATCATTGATAGCTGTTATTTGTTTGGCTATTTTTCTGGTAAGGAGCACATTTTTGTCTGAGTTCAGCTTTATTTGACTAAGCAATTTCTGGGAGCACAAAAAATACTTTTCACTAACATAAGAAAATTGTTTGATTGTTACCTTGTGTTCATATTATGATAAATGTAAACAATCCTTATTTTAGTTACTTACCTTAAAGAACCTATGATTTTGCATATATTATTTCCATAATTTTGTATGTTTCAGAGGAAGCAGCACAGTTCATTTGTAATATGAAATAAGTCCTTCCTTACACTTAAGAGAAATAAAAAAGTTGTATGAGAGCTCCATTAGCTGTGAATGTGTAAAGTGAAGAATTTTAGGATACTGCTATGGAAAGTGGACACTATATAACTACACTTTAGGGAAAAAAGCTAGTATATATGCTAATTTAAGTACCAAAACCAGATTTTTTTTCTGTATTATATTTAATCCACAATTTTTCTCTGTATTGTTACATGCAGACTTCACGGGCAGTGGCATATTCTGTATTAAGTGCTAGATCAGATACCTTGGTTTGGGGAGATGCCTTTAGTTTTATAGTACACCTTAAAAAGGGTGTCTGAGTGTCCCTGTGCTCTGACACCAGCTGAGGTGTAGGAGCACTTCTAGGGCTGTCTCAATACGTGATGAGCTGAAGTTAAAGCAGCGTCTTCTGCTAAGCAGCTGAAATGACCTCTGGCAATAAACAACTTGGCCTAATATAATAAATAGCGCTTTCTTCATTTCTTACTAGGACTCAGAGTCTGATAAAATTGGTTCTTCATCTTGCTGTAATCAGTGAATAATAGAGTTCATTTCTACAAATTTCCCACTTTATCTGCTTTATACCAGCTAGCTTCATGAACCATAATATCCTGCTGCTCAGCTTCCTTGAGAAAAGCTGTCATTTTTTTGGAAAAGGGTTTTTCACTAACAGTTCAACTCAGAAGTGGCTCACTGATGTCTCTCTAATTCCCAAGTTATTTTGGATCTACCTTTTAGAGAAATACCTTTGATTTCTGTGGGATCTTCTTTGCGTACCATTTTCAGGAACAAACTAGAACAAACAAATAATAGTTCAAGGGAAGCGCTTGTGTTTCTTACTTCATCCTGTGTCATTTAACTTGAATAGTTTTAGACTTGGATTTTCAACAGTGAATTGTCATTGGCCCAGACTTAAAAATCTCTCAGCACACTCATGTTTTCAAAATGGAAGTTTTTATAGTCCAAAATAGTATATTTCACTTAATTTTTAGTAAAATATTAAATGGGTGAAGGGCCCTTCACTTAGTGTTTTTGCTTAATGAAAACTTCATATTGATCCAAAATGAAGTGCTTTATTTTGATATTGCTGAAAACTCCAAGCCTTCCTTCTCCCCATTCTTCATTCAGTGTAAGAAATACTAACATTTCCTATGTAATGATATTTGTTGCCAATATGTTTGTTCAAAGATCATATATTTAAAATCATCTGATATAGAAGCATTTCCGAGCTTCAAAACCCACATCCTTCATTTTTGACTCCAACTGAACCAGACTTAGACATCTCTTTCACCTAATTTCTCTGTTATAATTGAGCAGTCCTTTCTGTCTTTGATAACTAACTTGGTCAAAAAAGACTATAATGCAATGATCCCTTGAAACATGGTGATCTAGTCAGTATAGTTCATATTTTCCCATATATTAGGTATCAAGACTTAATTCTGACATGTAATAAATATAGTCTTTCAGCTTTAAGAGGCAGAGAACAGGAATTTCATTGGAATTGGCTCATTAATATTTATTTTATCTTCAGAGTGACTCATGAACTGTTTCAGGTTTTGATAAGCAATTAATGCATCAGTGACTCTAACAGAAAGGGAAAAGATGATTATGGGCAAGCAAATAATGGTTTAGTTAGGCACGCAGCAGCCTGCAGTTTTAAAAGAGAACTTCATTACATTTTGTGAGTTTTAAAGAAGTGAACAGAGAAAAAAAAAATTAATGTGTGGAAGTATCATATATAATTATGTAAATGTTAATGTGAGAATCTACAAAGTATCCTGCTTAATGATACATGTAGTTGTGCAGTCTTTTTATTCACTCATGGCTATGTTTGTGTAAATAACCATATGTAAAGAATTTTTTCTTACACTCTGCAGGAGTACTTAAATCTGGTGTATATTCATGCTCTAAACTCTGTGTGGTGTGGAAAGAACACTATTGCCTATATAGCATGGCTTCCTTTTACAAAACTCATTTTTTCTAGTGATTTACGGCTTGTTCCTTTTCCACTTGGGTCAGCAGAGCACTGCCGCTCTGTGTCCATCTGGAACTTGTCTTTCCCTTTCTTCATACTGTTTCAAAATCGCCTTTTATTCCTGCCTCCCACAGCTTTGCTGACTGACAAATAAGTGCAGCACCTGTTCATCATCTCAATACCTGTGCATTATTTGATGCTATTCTGTAGAATCTAGTGGAGATGTGTGGGTTGTGCAACTATTCACAGATCTATGTATTTTCACGCCTACATATTGTCATGTATTTAATGCCACTTCTGTTCCTGAAGTCTTTATATGTCCATATATTGCGCAGTGCATAGTGTACTCTATGCTTGTTAGCTGGGGCAATTTTTTTTTAGCAGACAGCTGGTGCGGTTATAGTGTAATAGATGTTTATGAGAGCTGCACCATACAAAACAAGAACAGTGCACTTTATTTGTATAATCTGAAGAAGATGGTATGTAGTTCTTACACACTGGATAACAGCTAAAAGTGCCTATTTTTACAGAGCACCTTGCAGACATCCTGTGCTTCTTTTGTGCTCGGCCCAAGTTGCCACAGGCTGGTCTCTGAGCTTGTGTATAGCCAAAAAAAAATCCCTGTGGAGGGCACTGTACAGCCTGATGAATGCACCAGAACTTTATGACACATTTAAGCCTTACATCCATGTGAAAAAACCCCAAACCAAAACACCACAACAAAACCAAAACCCAAGAAAACAACCCATGGAAATTTGTTTACAAGTTATGATAAATTGTTTCATGTCATCCCCATTCTGTTATTGAAACCAGTATCAATGTTAAGACAGAAGGACAAAGGTTTTAGCAAAATTTACAAAATTTTGGTGTGGATGTAGCCTACTATCCTCAGCATAAGAGCATTTTTCCATTCTCTTTATGTATGGATTAATATCACAGGTCCAGCCATCGAAGAGCAGCCTCCTGTGTCACTTACAGTGTGATTCAACAGCAGTTTAAGCCAGTCTCACCCTGGATTGCCCAAGTCCTTCTCTGGCTCTGTCCTCAGCTTTCTGTTCCCACCCCTTTGCCTCCATGCATCCTGTCCTGGCAGTTGAAAGTCAGGCTGGTTGAGGGAATGTCAGTGCTCTTAGCCAGAGTTTGGTTTTGCTGTTTGAAGGCTCGTGCTGCCATGTGTTGGGGAACCTGCAGATGAGAGGTTTGCTGGAGTGAAATAAAGAGAGGACCTGAGAGGAGGGGAAATGAGTCTGAGGTCAGGCAAAAGATGAAGGAAAAGGGGAAAGGAAAAGGAGAGAAGAGAAAGCTAAAATTCACAGGGCTATATAGTTAAATCTTCCCTGCAAACTTTGCGTATGAGTTTCATTCTTGATTCCCAAAAGAGCAATGGTGTCTGAGTTTAATATTGAATAAAAGAGATGAAAAAGAATATTGATTAGTTGTTCATTGGCTATTCTGAGCACTGATGATTTTGAGATCTGAAGGAAAATGAAGTATGTGACCATGATACTAAAAGTTACATATGCATATAAAAATGTGGGAATCAGAAGCATAACCTAAAAAAAAAAAAAGATCACACAAATTCTGGCAGTTCCTTACTTTGAAAATTAGGAATCTGTGCTACAGGTTTGGTAAAATTCTTGTATGTACTTCTATATGTAATAAGCCTACAAAAATTCAGAGTGGGATTTTCAAAAGCACTATGTCTTCACTGTGTTCTGTTTTCAAAACAGTTGGAAACAACAAAAATATCAAAATTGTGGAAGCTCTCAAGTCCTTTCATCTCAGTCTTATCCTGAAATAATATCTCAGTTATGTGTCTCCTAAAAAATAGACATAATTATATTCTATTAAAAGATACTTTTTCTGTGTGGTGGTTTTTTTTTGGTTTTTTTTTCCAATCAGAAAAAATGGAAGGTCTTTCTTGTGGCATAGAAAGCTAACAGAAAGAAGAATTGAATAGACTTTATTTAGAGCTTTATTTTTCTTCCTGGTTATTTTTGCTGGAATTGACTAGCTATAAACAGCCAGAATTGCTATAATAAAGTTATGTCTTCAAAGAGAGTAAGAAGGATGATACAGGAAAATACAGGTCAGTCAGCCTTACCTCCATCCCTGGAAGTATCTAATCCTGGAAACTATATTCCAAACAAATGGAGAAAAAGTTGATTGGGAGTAATGGTTAACCTACTTGATACCCTTAATAGGACAGCCAGATTGATAGGCTATGGGTAGAGCAATGGATGATGTCTACCTCACCTTTACCAAAGCCTTTGAGACTGTCTCCTACAACATCCTTAAATATAAACTGTCAAAATGCACAGTGAGGAAGACTGAAAAATGGGTGGCTGGGCCCACAGTAGCACGAAGTACAGCTGGAGGCAAGTAATTAGTGCTCTGACCCCCAGGGGCTGGTACTGGGGCAGATAATCTTTAATGTCTTCATTAAAGAATGGGGTGATGGAACAGTCAAACAAGTCTGCAGACAGTACAAAACCAGGAGGAGCAGCTGATACACCAAATGGTTGTGCCATTCAGAGGAACCTTGGCAGGCTAAAGAATTGACCTGAGGGGAATCTGATGAAGTTCTGCAAAGAAAAATGTGAAGTCTTATACCTGGGGAGGAATAACCCATGCATCAACAGCTGCTGGAAGCTGACTGACTGGGCATCAACTTTGGAGAAAATGGCATGAGGTTCCCAGAGGACACCAAGTTGAGCATGAGAAATGCACTTATAGATGCCAACAGCCTCCTGGGTTTCATTAGGAAAAGTGTTGCCAGCAGTTTGAGGGAGGTGATCCATCCCTTCTCAGCACTGCTGAGACCGCATTTGAAGTGCTGTGTCCAGTTCTGGGCTGCCCAGTATGAGAAGGCTGTGGAGTGACTGAAGTGAGTCCAGCCACAAAGATGAATGTGAGACTGGAGCATCTTCCATATATGGAGAGGCTGAGAGAGGTGGGGCTGTTGAGCCTGGTGAAGAAGAGGTTCAGGGGGAATCTTACCAGAGTGATAAATACATGGTATGAGCCACTGAAGAAGAAAAAGCCAAGTATTTTCAGCCTTGCCCACTGACTGGACAAGGGGCAATGAGCAGAAATCAAACCCCAGGAAATTGCGTAGAATGGGTTGTCCAGAGAGGTTCTGGAGTTTCCATCTTTTGAAATATTCAAAACCCATGTAGACATGAACCTGGACAACCAACTGTATCTGACCCTGATTAAATAGGGATGTTAGACTATATGACCTCATAAAATCCCTCCTAAATAAATCTGATTCTGTGAAAGGGTTTAGAAGGTGGGTGCATCAGGGGAATATCCTTACTGAGGAGCCCATCTTTTACTCAGTAGCTGTGGTGGGATAGGACCCGCATAGAGGGTTCATGGGCAGGGCAGGAAACATATCCTGTTCATAGTGTTCTTATAGTGCAGGATGTGAGCACTGTCTTCGTCTCATGGCTGGTGAACATTGCCATGCAAGCATGTTGCTGAAACTGAATCTTCACTGTCCATGCATTGTCTATTTATTTCACAGATCTTTGGTCAAAGCAGGAGAATGAATTGCTCTTTATACAATCTCTAAGCATGGATAAAATTCCCCACAACGGGATGATAAAATTTGAGACTAATGGAGTGATGGCCTGGAGGTTCTCAAAGGAAGTGGTAGCCAAGCTACAACTCAACAGTAGTACTTTTGTTCTCAAGAGAAATGGAGGTATTCGTGGTAAGATATGGAGGAAAAATGAGCTTTGGTTTAGAGATTGGACAGATACTACTTAAATTTGACATTGGGGGAAAAATAATTATATTGTTCCTGTCACCAAACTATCTATCTGGACTTAGCCTTGTACTCCTTTAACTTTCAGCGAGTGTTCCCATTACTAATTTGTAAAAGACATCCCCAAAGAGAGCCACATGCCAAAAAGTTCTTTCATACTTTAAAAAAAGATCAACCCCCCCCCCCCCCCCCCCCCAAACCCCTATAATTTTCAGCAAAACAGATTTTGGAATAAAACTCTGGAATTCTGCCTGAAGCTTTTGGCATATGACTGTGCCATTACTTTGCTGAATTTAAATTACTTGATACATTGATGAATTTAAATTACTTCATGAGATCATTAGAAACTAATTCGTGAAAACTGCTGAACAGTAATTGGGTTTAAAGTCTAAAACAATCGTGTTTGAAAAGAAGATCCCTGCTTCAACTAACACAGTTGAAGACCATCACCTTCCTTTTCTCTCCATTCAGATATGCATCCAGCTATAGATGTGAAAAACTGTATTGCTTGTATGATCCAGTATGGCGTATTTTTATACATCTGTCATTTTTTTAATGTAACATGACGTAAGTCTATTGCAGTCATGACCTTCATCAAATTCAGATTCTCTAGTGTTGTATTTAATTTTCCCATTGTTTCATAATGGAAAAGCTCCTTACATCTATCAAAAAGTTTTCTTCTGAAGTTAAGCTGAGTTTTGTTCATCAGAAAAGAGAAAGGAGAACTTGGAAAATAAAGTCAAAATCACCAAATAAAGTGTTTATGGCTTCTTTCTAACTAATGAAAAGTTGTTTTCATTAAATAACAGACTTTATTCCTATCTGAACATACTTAGCAACTGGACAGCATTTTTTGTTTGATCCATCCTTCCATTATATTTCAGTAGCTTGCCTTTACTGAGGTCTGAACTATTACCCTTATTTCTGGCTTTATACCACACACTGTATATTACTACAAGTCCCTATGCTGGTGTTTTTGTGACTGAAATCACTGTTTATCCAATAGCAAGAAGATACCTGGTACAACATTTAACATAAAAATGGTGGTAATCACAACTCAGAGCATTTTGTGAGTTGGAATGGCAGCAGTATGCCTAATATTGCTGGATTTTCCTCAAAATTGGTGTCCTTTTACAGTTCAGTTGTTGTACTTTTTTCTAATGCGTAGAAACAGGCTTGAATCATACACAGAATATTGGCAGAGGCAAAAATGCATGCATAGCTATGCACACTGTGGGAAAATGGGTGTCAGGGTTATGATCTGCTCCTTTGATATATCCAGGCATTGTACTCAAATGGAAATTGGAAAGACAAAATACATGCACATTGCTGGGCATACACTCGATAATATCCTGTTTGTCTTTTATTTTAAGGTTTAGGATACACTGGGAGATTTTTGGCAAACACTGGAAGCACTTGAGAACTTTTTTAGTAGAATAGCAGAACGTGAAGCCATGAAACCACGACTGTCTAAACAGAAGCAGTTGCTATGTTTCTCAACTTCTCAGACTTTAAATATGGTATCTCAGCTTTTGGTACCACTTTCAGGATACATCCTTTTCTATTCCTCTTTTTTTCCCCCAATTTTCTTTTTATTTATGGAAATGACAGAGGACATGCTTCTCACCTTGGTGAAAAGACACGTCAAGTTCACGTCTCACCCTTTTCTGAAAAGTGCTTTTTTAAAATTCATTTGCCAAATTGCCCAGATTACTCCCCTGTGTCTCCCACATTGGAGTTACTTGTATGGGCTGCAAGTTGCACAGGCAAAGTGTTATGGACTGACAACAATCCCCAGTTCCCAAGCTTCCTGCAGTACCTGGGGGACTGAGGGGCAACAGAAGAGCTGGAAATGAAGGAATGAGATTTACCTTGAGATGAAGGAGGATGGAGTTAGGAAGGAGGTGTTTCTAGTCTGAATTTTGTTTCCCACCGTCACAATCTCTTTTTAATTTGCAATATATTAATTACTCTTCCCCAAAGTGAGGCTTTCTTGGCCATGACATTAACTGGTGCGGTATTTCCTTGTCTTAGTCTTGACCTGCAAGCTTTTTCTTCTTAATTCTCTCCCCTTATTCTTTAGAGGAGGGGAAGTGAGAGAACAGCTGGGTGGGCCTTTGGCTCTTAGCCAAGTCCAACCCATTGCAGTTACCAACACACATGCATGGCTTTGGCAGGCAATGCTGCGCATGCAGGTCTACATGAGATACGTTCAATCTAGACTGCCAAGTAAATAATGTAGGAATATATCATGGCATGCATTATGGATTTGTATTTAATGTGTTTTGAATTAACCTGCTTCACAATTTGAAATTATTTGAAACTTATGTCCAATGTTTCAATTTTGCTGCATTTCTTTTTTAAGATTGAGATCTGTTATATCAGGAAAGTGTAGGGTTTTTAATATACCTTCCCTTTTTTATCTTTTTTTTTTAATAACAGAAAATTAGGCAAAATTTGGGCAAATGCACAGATCTGAAATGACTTTCCTCTTTCCATTGACTGCGTGGGGACTCGGAGGTCTGAAAAATGTGGAGTAAGCAGTCTGCGCTGCCATCATGGTCCGGTTTAGGTGATATGACAGATATCTAACTCTGCTTTGGCACAATGGCAAGTTTGTCTCAATGTGCTTGGCACTTGGACTGAAGGCGAGGAAAAAAATACTGCGAACTGATTCTTCATATTTGCAAAAAAGAGAAGGAAGGAGACTTTTCACTCCTTTCCCAAAGCTGAGTAGAAGGCATGAACAAATGTAAAGAAGAACACTAACAATCCTTTCTGTAAGCTGGGTATGTGTTTTTTCTCTGCTCTTTGTTTTTCACTGTGAAACAGAGTAACTTCACAAAGAGAGAGGTACTGAACTGAGCAGACTTTTGGTATCTTGGTTGGCCTTTAAATCAGTGCCAATCCTTTGTAATGAAAGAGAAAAACTATTTTAAGGGCAAATACAGAGATTTTTAAGCAAATGAGCTTTTTGGACTGTTTTGGTCTCTGAAATGATATGAACATTTATGAATAAGTGACTGTCTTGTATGTCACAAAAGATCTTAAAACTTTTTCCCAGGTTCAAAGAAGAAAGTGGAGGCTCTGAAATACTTAATATACAGAAGCAGAAACACTGATCTTGTAAGCTGCAGTTTAGAATGGGGAAGAAACACGTAGGTTCTCTGAAATACTAACTAAATAGTGGGTTTTCCCTTTCTTTTTTTCTGACATTTTTTGATCCTTATTATCATGAAAAGGTGACCCTCCAATTATAGAAAGTTATTGACAGTGTCTAATGCTAAATGAAATAATGCATTATGACTGTTAGGTGGACATGATTTTATTAACTTACGTACTTTCATTACAGAATTTTGTTAATGAAACTGCTCTGCTCTTCACAATTCTTGAACATCAATTGAAGCCTGTAATAACGTGTAAATATGTACAGATATGCTGATGCAGCCAGCTTGGTTTGCTTTCACTAATTCTTTATGTATTGTAAATTGAAATATGTTTTCTGTTTTAAGTGAGTTATGTGTGTGATAAAGGTTATAGTTCCCCAATTCTCCTTTTATTGTCAATCACACATCTACTCAATTTCTTTTAGTTTACACAGGTGACCCTGGATAGTCTTAGACCTAGATTTAAAGAACAATTCTGCCTGTATCCTACAAGACACAGCACAGTGTTAGCCCTCTGTGTCAGAGCTGTATTTGCTGGACACATAGAAATAAGGAGTAATAAAATATATTTGAACCACAAGAAAGCATAAATAAATCAGTCAAACTACACAAAAACAGCTGATCTTTGGAAAGAGCCACTGCTGGTTTTATATAATCTCTTTTCGGAGGAGAACCACAGAGTGTTTTCACTGAACATAAATGAAACACCTTGGCATCCACTGAAGCAGACTTGGATCGGGAGAGCTGGCAGCCTCTCATAAGAAGCAGTTTTTGTTGAACTGCCTTTGAAGAGTTTGAACTGGCAGTGCTGTATTCTGGCTGCAGGGTAACTTGGCTGAGAACATTCGGATTTCCCCTGACATTAAGTCATTTAAAGTAAAAAAAAAAAAAATCATTTCCTTCCCTTCCAGCTCCATTCAAAAGGAGAAACTATTTTTACTGCCAGACTTGCTGAGTGTTAGTCCCTCATGAATGGAGCACCAGAATTAAAACCTTTTACAATTTTAGTAATTAAAGACCAGAAGACAAAAATTTAAAGTATATTAAGTAGCTCCTGTTTAATGGGCTCTTAGATTTCATTTTGCAATCCCCAACATGCAAAATTATGAAGGAAAGCAGAGATAATTAAACACTGATAAGATATGAGAACAGTCTCAAGAACTTGGACAGGATTACTGATTTTGATAAATGCAGTAGTAGGAGGAGGATATGAGTCTCAGTCATGTGAAATTTTGGCTGTGACTCCTAGAATCAAACAGCTTGAACAGCAGTCTTTTACAAAACCATGTGAAAAGATTCTGATTATAAAAAGCTGGTTTGAAAACTCTTTGCATTTTTTTCTTTTTCCTTGGTCTTGACTGAAGATTTTGTAGACTCACAGAATGCTTTGCACTGCAAGGGACTTTAAAGATCATCTAGTTCCACCCCCCGGCCATGGATAGGGACTCTTTCCACCAGACCAGATGTTCAAGGTCCCATCCAGCCTGGCCTTGAATATTTCTAGGGATTGGGCATTTCCCCATGGGGGTTGGTGCTGCATAGCACCAACCCAAATGGAATTACTGTTCAGTATCTCCAAGTTGTACTTCAATTTATATATCAAAAAAAAGTACTTTCCTTTTATTTCCAACATTTCGATTTTTTTTCCTGAGGAGGCTTCCACTGCCTTGCTGGTGGGTGCACGTTCTGTACATCTGCAGTTTATATTAATTTTTTCTCAATACCACCTGGTCGGGTTTGAGCTTAAAACTACTTCCAACTCTATCTCTCTTGAAAAATTGTAACTGCACATTTTCAAGAATCACCTGAAATTTCAATTGTGAATAAAATTTCTTTGAAAATATCATTAACTGCAAGTGTACTTAAGATTTATCTTGCAGGGGATTTTAAATTGTTTAGTTGTTTGAGCAGGCATTATTCTACGTGTCATCTTTGCTCTCTAATTCTCTAGTCTTTTGTTCCCAATGTTTTCCTCTTCACTTGTCATGGACTTCTGCAAATTCTGTGAAACGCTTAAGCGTAGGTATGAGGCTTGTAATTTGCCACTGTAACTCCAGAACTTGCTTATTTCTCTACGTCTGAGACATATTGTTAAGAGGCAAGCAATCACAGGTAAAGACGACAAAATTTGGAAAGAAAGCAAAGAAAATAATACAGATTTTCTTCATGATTTTTCTGGGTTGCAAACCCTGGTTGTACTCCACCAGTCTCTGCTCACATTAATGGTTGCATATTAACATTTTTCCTGTTCTGAAGGAAAAGCAGATGTTTATTACCTCACGTTTGCTCTCCTTGTTTTCAAAACCTTGGATTTTGTCTTGATAGGGAATACTTTAATCTTGTATATCAAAATGCATTTTTCTTTGAAACAAAAGTTTGAGATTAAATGAGCAACTCTTCCAAGCAGAAAACTCCCCAAAATCCCCAAAACCATTAGAAGGCTTTTGAAGTGCTTGGGAATACTGAAATACTGATGCTCCCTCTCGTGGTTTAGCTGAAATGAAACAAACCAAGGAAACTATAACAGTTTAATGCATTGTTTTCCATGATCAAAATCTTTGGTATTTTTGATTAGTAATCTGGTGCTGAAAATGCTGGCAGCTCATCAAGAATCTGTTTCTAGAAGAAAATACTCCTCATGTATTTCTAGAAAGGAAAATAAAATTTAGCACAATTTTGTTGTAACAAATGTATTTCCAACCAGCCTGATATTTCATTCTAGCTTTGTTTTAGGGTTATTAGATTTCAGCTGTCCATTAGCTCAGAAGTGTTTGAGAGGATTTAACTGTAAGGAGTGTGGCAAGTTTGTGATCTGACAGCTAGAACTGAAAGCCACCAAACTAATCACTAAATAAAACATGCATTAAATACAATCAGATTATGGCATAGCTAGTCACTTAGACTGTGCTGTACATTTAAGGAACAGTGAAGAAGACCTCTCTGGGTACAAACGCTCTTGGTCTTCTACTCAGAACTGGCTGGGTATCAGAATCAGGAGTCTGAAAACTGTCCTTTCTGTTATTTAAGGAGTTCCTTTAATTCTTTCATGTTCATTTTTGGTAAACTTAGCAAGCACTGTAAGTGTTTGATACATATATGTATATATCTCTAGGATTTCCTGTAGATAGAGTATGTGTCAGGTGTTAACTAGATTGATTCAGTCTCACAGACCTGCAAGGTATCAGTGTGGTCACAGTCCATGCAGGCATTTAAAACTTAAAAAAGTCTACTGACACTTGGTAAATCTAGTTGAAGTGCATCACAGGACTGTGCATTGTTTGCTTCAGTCATTTGATGTAAAATAATTTCAGCAGAAATGCTGAGGTCAGAAAGAACCATTTGTATAGTGGGACAAAAGAGCAAAAGGCACAAACCAAAACAAAGAATGTGACAAATTTCTCATACTGAGTGTCTGAACTTAGAAGACAGTGTCAGACCATTATTGATATGATGCTCCCATCATTGTGCAGCCCTGTTTAAATACAAAGCTTTATAATGCTCCAGTTTTTCGAACTGTGAGTTATCACAAGTAGACATTTTAAGGAATTGCGCCAAGCAAAATCAAACTGCCATAAAGTTCATGTGTGGCACTAATTGCAATTTAACTGTGTGGTTATTACAAGAGCTTTTAATTAACTCAGTCATCATACTGTGGCATACAAATTGTGTGTAATAGCAGCATGCTGACTATAATGACAATAGGTTTGTCTGAACTGTGAAAATCAGGAGTTTGGTAATTTTCTGAGGTTTCTCTTTATGCCCTTAAATATTGTGTGGTATTTAAGAACATTTTTAAAAAAGAAAGAAAAAATTCAAGCAAGTTGCTGAGGTTTGCCTGTTTTAAATTTTTCTGGAAGTCTTTAATTCTTCCTCTAATTCAATGGAAAGTATCTCACTGAATTGTTTTTCTGATGATTTTTCATCCACTTTGAGGATCATTTTACACACTCTTGTTTTGAAGCCAAGAAAAATGCTCAGTTTGTGGAAACATTCAGAGAAAATCCCATTCAAGTGAAACTTGAAGATAGTAAGAATACATTCTGATCAGATATTGCTGCAAAATGGTCATTTATTAGTTCAGTATGGTAGTGAGAGCATTGCTCTTCTCTCAAAGTTATGATTCCAGTTTCTCAAGACTGGCAATAATAGCACTGAATGATTTCTCAGTTGTAAGGTTAATGTTGAAGTCCAAAGACTGAAAATTAAGAAAATTGTAGCTAATGGGTGTAGTTGTAGTCTTCAGAAAACACAAGAAACACAAATAGGTGGTGTTACGCTTACCACATGTACTTCTTCCTGTAGGTATAAAGAATGCATTAAAAATAAACATAAAGCAGACATTATTATGGAAACTGGTCTTTATCTAGTTTTTAGACTGTCATCAGCCCTGTACTGGGAAATTCAATACTGGCATATTTGAGTATACTGGCACATAAATTATTTGGCTCACAGAACAGGCACCTGGGGGCAAGTCAAGAGTACATGATGTTTTTCATATGCACAAGTTTACTGCAGAAACTAGGTGATAACGGAGACTGGGCTAGTGAGGGAGGCAAAAGTAAATTTGTCATGCATATAAAGTTAATGACATAAAAGTGACAGACAGTACTGAACAGTTAAAAAACCCCAGGCTGGGTTCAGCTGGGTGAGCAATACGGGCATGATGTACCAAACACAGAGAGAAGAACCAACACCACACAAAGCCAGTGGTCCCAGAAGTTTAAATATCACAGATATGGGAAAGGTAAAAGAGATACTGACATCACCACTGTAAATGCTGAAGTAGCTTATCCTTGAGAAACTTTGTTTGAATAAGTAAGTGACTGCTATAGAGCTGATTTTGTGCTGCTGCTCTCATTAACAGAACTGAGTTCTCAGCAATATGATTACTGTCATGCATATCTTTGTGAGAATGACAGAGGTGTATGTGGTGCTGTGCAAATGCTTTTTATTAGAGTTTTCAGAATTTTCCAACATTGGGGAAAAAACAAGTCCTTAAAAAGACATTTCAGATAATTATTCGTTTTTAATGTTATTTTTATATATACAGTTTAGCCAAGATTACTTTTTAAGAAAGGTCTTGTATTGGAAACTAAGGTTTGCATTTACACATATCAGTGAATGCAAATTTCCTAGCGTTGCAAATGCACTTCTTGAGGCATTGACTCAAAGAGAATAGGGAAAGACTGTTAGGCAGTATTTAGAACTGTTTATGTACAACACATATGAAACAAGTATCCTCCATTTCCCAAGGCACTATGACTGTAAAAATTTTCTGGTTTTGGTCATTTTAATCAGAGCAAAATATAATGAGACTATTGCTAATTCAAGAAACATGGATAGCTGTGGATTCTCTTGTTTTGCTAGTGAAGGTGGATGTATATGAGGTTTTTTCCGTTTACAATAGGTGGAGCCAAATTATTAGTTTCTGTCTTGTTTGTTTGTTTGTTTATTTTTTGTTTTTCCTTTGACCTGAAGGGCGGGTACTCGTGCTTAGGGGCTGCATTAGCCATCAATTCATCCCAATCCTGTTTCTCCTCTCCCCACAGGCTCTCACCCTGCAGTCAGGCTCTGTGGGTGCCTGGACAGCAGAGGTGCCTTGTTCAGATGTGCAAGGCACCCGAGACCTACAACACCCTACACACCTGAGCCAGGCCTGTCATGAGACAGGGCCCCCTTCTCAAACACCTGGATCTGACTCTCACTCTGACTCTCTGTTAAGCCCCTATTTTTATTTTTGGTAAGACAAAGAGTAGCTGAAGAGTGTATAGGAAGCTGGAACTGAGGCAACTTGAACAATCAGTTGCTTTGACATCAAAGCTGGTCATAAACAAAATGCTCCCTGTGTCATATCAGTGAGCATAAAATAATGTGATAAAAGTGAGATAAGGAAAATGATGGAAATATTTTGTGTCTCTGATAGAGCTCCACTATACTGGCATAGAATGGCTGCTGGGATAAGCTGCTGCACAGGCTGGCTCTTGAAGGAGCAAACTCGCATAAGCATTTGCATGAAGCATAGAAAAAGTGTAGTGACTTACAGGGGAGGGAAATGAGGAGTCCAGTTAAGCTGGTGGAATATGCTTTAATGTGTTCTGAAGAAGTAATGGGGGAAATAGCATGAGGGAGGTTTGAAAGTGAATTTGAGGACAAGAAGGAATGTAGTAAGATGCTGCCCAAAGAGACACTGCCTCTTAAGAAGAAACAGTGAAATAAATACTTCAAGTGATGTTCAAAGGACATTAGTCATATGTCCAGAGATAATTCTTGTGAAGGTAAATTCAAGGTAAAGGGGATTTAAACTATAACTTGGCTGCCTGAGTTGTGACATGTGAACCACAGCCTAAAAGGACTACTCACTTTCAGCTTTGCCTTCAATTTCAAATTGTAAGGTGAACACTAGTTCTTATGTAGTAATAATGCTGATTCTTTCTTCTTTTCACTGGGCTAAGCAAGTGCATTCAATGAGTCTTTCATTATCACCACGTACAACATGCATGACAACAAACACATTAAAATTAGATGTGTTCATTCTATTTTGAATTTTAAATCTAGTTCTTAACTAGCTCTACAGGAGTTCTTAGTTGGAAAGATGGTCCCTAAGACTTGCACTTCTCTCTTTAATGCATGCTAACTTGAAAACGAGATTTATTTGCTGTCTCTATTGTTACATGTGGGGATATAAAACGAAGTAGGAAACAATAATCCTTGTGTAGCATACACACTCCTTCCTTCACATGGTAGCATTTTGAATATTTCTGCTTCAAAATTGGGTGCCTGCCTTAGAGGCCACATTGATCTCCTCTCTCCCTTTTTCTCTCTAAAAGTTGTGCTTCTCTCTATTTACTGTCAAGTTTTCATAAATCACATACAGCATTAGTTTTTCATCAGTGCTAGCTTACACAAGTACATGCTGTTCAGCCTGCTAAATACCTCTTGTCAGGTGATTACAAGCATAACTAGCTCTTATTGAATAAATATATATATATTCCTAATTATTTTTATTCAATGACTAAGACAAGTAAAAAGCTATGAGTGCGAATTGATGTCTTATGTCATACAAAATGCTCAGTATGTTTCCACCATGCAAACTATTCACTATATCTTTGTGTAACTGGGCTGAACATGCCATAATAATTCATCAACCCTGAAAGAAAGCACAAAGTTCAGTGCATATTAAAAAAAATGGGAGTATGCTGCTGTTCACAACACATCATATTCTCTGAGGTTATCATCTGCATAAAAAATAAACTTCCTTATGGAAGAAAAAAAGCCACAGTCAATAAAATACATGGTGAGTTTCTTATACACTTGGTATCCCTTAAAAAAATGCTTTTACTATTTTTTCTACTATAAAATGACTAATTATGCATCTGCTGCATTCATTATGGATAGAGTGTTACACAGTATAGTAATTAATTATGCTTTTTGTAGCTTAGTCTTTCTTTCTTGTTAAAATGTAGTGAAATCGAATTGAGAGATACGTAACAATTATTGCTTATGTTTGTTCTTTCCTTCTTCTTGTGGCTTTTTTTTCCCTTTTAGGTGAATAAGATATGTGGTCCTCCTGTGAGGAAGCCTAAACAGTCTCCAGGTTGCTCCTTTGATCAGAACAAAGATAATCAAGGGTTGAAGATGTTCTCCAGAGACAGTGAAGAAATGTTTGCCAACAGAAGAAAGTAAGACATTAGTTTTAAGGCCAGAAAGAAAGAATAAAGTAAGCCATTAATTTTACAACAGAGTAGATTGTTCTCAATGCAATAGTGTGCATTACTAGAGAATAAAGTCTCCAAAGAATGAAACATTTTAGCAACACAGTCTACTCTGTTTCATTTTGGAAAGGGTAATTTTATGGCTAGATTTTGTTTTCAGAAGTAATGGTCATATGACCAGTCATTTGGTGTTGTTTGAGATATTTAGGAGGGTGGATAACATTGATAGAATATGAGTGTTAGCTCTGTGCGTAATTTTTTAAAAATTATATTTAGCTTTGCATATCAGCAGGCATTATTAAATCTGACCAAAAAACATTTTACAGAAAACTATTTGTTGTGCAAGCTGATAAGACAGAAAAAATGAATGACTTTTCTTACATACCTTTCTGCTGTAAAAATAGTGACAACTAAGCATTTGAGACTAATACTTGAAAGCTTTGTTCAAGCAAGACCTGCTGTTTTATTTCTCTAGCTCTTTTGCTTGTATATAGTGAATTGAAGTGACTGCAGAGGCTTGGAGATTTCGTTTAAACCTGGCTCAGCATTGCAGGGTGCACTTTATGTAACTGAGTTAAGTGTTTGAGTTGCCATTACAGCCTGTGGAAAGGAGAAGTCATTTTAGCTGCCCACGTCTGCAAGTATCCAGTGCCACTCTAAGATACCCTGGGGTATTCCAACTGATCTTCTCCTGCCAAGAAGGATGCAGGTGGCCCTTAAGTTTTATCATAGGGTTCAAGCCTCACAGACTTGAAGAAGTGTTTGGAACAGGCACAGTGTTACTTTCAGGAACATGGTGAGATTCTTGAGGATGGTCCTGTGCAGGGCTAAGAGTTGGACTCAAAGACCCTTGTGAGTCCATGCCAAATCAGCAGATTCTGTGATTTGATGATGGCTCCCAGTTTTCTGCAGTTACCTTAGATAGCTGAAGGAATCTCAAAGGCCAATCTATATTTAAACAAGTTAATCAGGTTTTTAATGACCGTAAGTAGTAATAGCACTGTAAGGCGTTAGGAGTGTTACAGTTAAAATTAAAGGCTCTATTATGCAAATAAAGTACAAAGTTAAAATCAGAAATTTCATTTCTGTCATAGTGTTCGGAGAAGTTTTCTTTGTCCTCTTTTTCCTCTCATTTCACTTTGTAGTGCAGAAGGAAACAGAAGTGAGAGAATTGTAGGGAATAATTGCTCACTCCTGATGTCTGGAGAAGAAAAAGTACTTCTGAGCTTCAAAGGCAAACCATTCTTCTCACTGTAAGGACCTTCAGTTACTAAATAGTGGAGGAAAAAACCAATCCAAAATAAAAATACAGGGGTTTGAGAACATTGTGGTAACAGAAAGATGCAAAACAGAAGTATGCTTTAGCCAGCACAGTTTACCAGGGAATACCCATTACACGGGTGCATGTTTCTCATTTACATGTAACTAAGCAAGTTCTTGATGCTTTCTGATTGCTAACAATACCATATTCTAAAGCATCACTTAAACCAGGACTGTTCTGTGTTTCAAAGTACAGAACACTGAATTGACTTCACAGAGAGAGAGAGACCTTGAAGGGCATGAGAGGCAATAGGCAGCACAAAGCAACATTGTCTTCCCTTCCCTTCCCAAACCTTCCCTTCCCTTCCCTTCCCTTCCCTTCCCTTCC
>VZUI01072411.1:0-52312 GCA_013401135.1 Cettia cetti
GCAGCGCGTCTGCCCCGGGAAGAGGCAGCGGCGCCCGGAGCGGCGCCCCTCGCTGCGGGCGGGCGGGCGGGGGCAGCCGGCGGAGGAGCGGAGCGAGGAGGATGCGAGTGCGGCGGCGCCGCCCCGGCCCCGCGCTGCGCTGAGCTGAGCCGAGCCGAGCCGCCTCAGGTAACGGAGGGCCGGAGCCCGCCCGGGCGAGCGGGGGCGGGGGGATGCATGCACGGATGGATGGATGCTTCGGCGGGTCTGTTTCCTTTGTGCGCCCGAGCGGTGATGAGGTGCGGGGGCTCCCGGCGAGGGGAGGCGGCCGCGCTGCTGCGGGTCTCCCCCGCGCAGGCACACGCGGACCCCGCGCCCGCCTCTCCCGCCGGGAGCCGCGGCCGCAGCGCGGGCAGGGCCGGGGACAGCGCCGGGGGCAACGCCGATGACCGCCCGTACGCGGCCCCTGAGTGCCCGGGGGTCGCCCGTGTCGGGGTCCCCCGCCCCCGCGGATGCCGGCCGGGGAGAAGGGAGGGGGCGCAGCACAGGGATGTATTTGTTGTCGCCGAACTGCGAAAAAGGGGAGGAGGGGGGGGAATAAATAAAAAGACCTTCTCTCCCTCTGAAATAAATCGTATAGGATTTGCGCGTCTGTGACAAAGGCCTCTTTCAGGGAAGAAAGAAGGGACGCACAAAATGCCCAAGGGTGGTAGGATGTGAAAAGAGGCTTGTTTCTTGTCTCTCCCCTAGAGCCTCTCTGTTCCTTCCCAGACGAGGCCGCTGATCTAGTGCCAGTTCCTTTTCAGCTACGTTTTCGATTAGGGTGAGATACCAAACGCCACACCATGGGTGCCAGCGTTTTGCTGCGTCTGCAGAGCCACAGTGTACGTGTCGCCCGACCTCCTTAATAATGCTCAGTTTGGCCTCTGCTTCCTCGGGATCTCGCCTGATTTCTGCTCTGTGTGGATTCTGCGTGTGTGTGAGCTCTGAGCAGAGGGCTTGCCAGGAAGGGGGTCACTTTGTGGAAACAAGACCATGGTTCCTTGGTCCATTCAGCAGTGACGGGGAGGGCAGGGCTGAATAGGTGCTGGAGGAAAAGGTTTGGGCTGAGTGGAAGGCAACCCTCTGCAGCTGCTCATCAATCACTCTGATATGCTCTGATTCTTAAATTGCTAAATGACGAGTGACCAGGGCGGACCGGGCTTTTGAAATGCATTCACAAGACTGGGAACGCCTTTGGGACCTTGTCATTTTCCTCCTTGTATACAACCTCCTTAACTCCCACATCCTTCCTTCCACCATCCCTGCAGCTGTAACACTTTTCAGGATCACCTTCCCACATCCCTTTTTAAATTTTTTTCTTTTCCTTTCTTTTCCTTTCTTTTTTTTTTCTTTTTTTTTCTTTATTTTTTCTTTTTCTTTTCCTTTTCCTTTTTGTCTTGGTGCCTTTTTAACTAACGTTCTAGAAGCTGAGAACAGTTGCAGGTGAAGATCTGTTTGTTTATATGCTAGTGGAGGAAGTGTTTTCATTAGGGTTGACTCGTCTGGTCTCCCATGAGGAGGAACAGTAAGCTAAAGGGACACTGTCAACTTGAAATCCAGAGAATGTGCATGATGAATGGAGAGCTGTGTCCAATATTACACCCACTGTTGAGCTCCCTGCTGGAGATCTGTGGTTTTTATAAGCCTGTCTTCTGACTGTGTGGGTTGGTCATGCAGTGAAGGAGTAAAAACACACTTCAAACAAAGTTCTGTTAAGTGAACAAAGGAGTGCAGAAGAAAAATACCGAAGTAGGAGGGGAGGGAAGGCAACATCTCCAACTTCTCAGTTACATCCATTGTAGCCACTGCTTGACCCAGTGGGAAACTGGAGGGGCTATAGTTCGTTTTTACAGTTGCACATTCATTTAGTATCAGTAAAGTAGAAAGATTGTTACCTTTGCCACAGTGTTCCAGGAGTTTTCAGCACCTTGATGTGTGTGCTCAGAAAACTGGTAGCATTTGGGTGTCAGTAGGTCAGTGTCTTTTCACAATATAAGAAAAATTTTAAGAATGGTATCTCTTGTGAAAAAGACAATGGATTCCTTCTTGAGCTCTTTTTACCCCATAAATCTATAATTTTGATGAAAAAGAGAAAGAAAGGTTGCCTAATTAATGCTTTAGAAATTTGTATTTTGTAGATAGCAGGCTGCAGATTTGTTGAAATGTTCAGATGCTTTTTAGAGGGTGCCTGTAAGCATCTTTCTACTCCACCTCCAACAAATTACTGCCTCATCTGCATGGCTTGTCTTTGGCAAAAGAAACAATTTTCAATATGAAGTTGTCTGATGGTAGGCCACTGGCCGTGGTGTTTTGTGGTTTATGCTTCAGGCATGTTGTTTCAGAAATTCTGTGTTGCCTGCTGGTGAAAGACATAGTGGCATAAAATACCAGTTAAGTATAAAACTCTGAACAGCCTTTTCTGGAAATTATTTTGATGTTGAGTAAATACACGTCTTCAGTGAGGGACAAATTACTTTGCCATATGGGCATGGGAGTCAGTGTAAGCCAGAAATTAATAAGGTGGTATAAAGAAGTTGGTTATTAATCATTTTAACAAGTGTCTTTAAAATTTAGGACCCAGTGATAAATTTCTAATTCATATGAGTAAGAAAAACATTGCTGAGAAACTAGTTATTTTTGACAGACTACAATAGATTCTGCAATATCTTTATGTGAAATACCTAAATGGTGTAATCTGAAATTCATGAGTGAAGTCTGATATGGCGAGGGCCTTTGTGACCCTGGCCCTGTGGTTTAACTGAATTAATCTGAATATACTGATCTGGACATGGTATCATCTGCACTGATTTACAGTGTAATGAAATTGTGGCTAAAGTGAGTGAAAACTGTCCAGCACATTCATGATGATTTCACATTGTAATATGGTACATCTACAATATCATATGTTTAATTGTGTTAAGGAAAGTGTAGAGCTGTTGGCCATCTCATGCCCAATTACTTTTATTTAACCAGCACCTTCACTTTCCTGTCTTGCTGCATTACTGTGCTTTTACTTCAGGGAGAAAAAGAGTTGGAAGCATGTGTTTTCCCTTCATCCTTCTCTCTGGGGTGCACATTAATATTTGATTCAAACTCATTCTGTAAAGTTCTGCTTAATTCAGTTTAGGCACTACTTTGAATGTATAATAATGGTGTTTGTTTGTGTCATGGACAGTGCTTTGTAATTTGCTTTATGGGCAAGTCTGCTGCTGGCAGTGTGTATTGTGAAAGTGACCTTCCTTTCAGAGGGAGAAAACCAGTAACTCCTGGCCCTCTCCCACCCCTGCAGCTCCCACAGAAGTGTCTTCACAAGTCGTTTTGACCCATTACTCCAAAAACAGGACTTGAACCGACAAATCTAGTTCACCCGAGCAGTCTCATTGAAATCCAGCAATTAAGGATTCCTTTGGTGACAAAAGGCCTACAGATCTGTATTGTGCAAGTCAGCCATTTACTTGAGGAGAAACCCACAAAAGGGTTTGCGTGCCTCGGTGTGGAGCACCCTGAGTTGTGATCCCTAAAGAGCTTTCTCCCCTGAGCCGGGGATGGAGCTGCTTGCTGTGCCGTGCTGAATGCATTGTGCACCTCAGAGCTGCCTTCCCAGCGGCGGGGGAAATGCTGCCCGGGCCACCCGATGCAAAGTGCCTCAGAAGGAGGTGAAACTTCAGGGCTGCTTCTGCCTGCCTGCTGCATGTCTCACTTGGTGGCTTAAGGTTAGCTGTTAGAGTTTAAAAACCCTAGCCTACTTTTGGTAAGGTAGTAATAATTTATATTAAAAAAACCCAACAAACTAACACACCAAAACCCCAAACAAACAAACAAAACCCCACAAAAAATACCCCGCCCCCCCAAAAAAAAAAAACCTAAAAGAAAAAAAACCCTCAGCTTTGCATTTCAGTAGACGATAAACATGCAGGTGTAGAAGAATTGGGATTTCTAGCATTTGCATCCTGTCATGGGTTTCGCCCTTAGTGCCTGACTTGCAGACAGAGAAATGACAGGTGCAGATGAACATGAAAGGCTGAAGCTGTTGCAGTAGACACAGGAGCGTGTGACACTGCCCAAGGAGCGAGCACATGAGCCCCGCTAGCGCTGTGCTCTAGGGCAGTCTCACTTGTTAGTTCAAGCAGGGCTTTGGTTTCGGGCAGGTAATCTGCCTCCCGGTTTGAGAGTGGTCAAGTTAAACCTGTCTGTGGGAGATGTCCCTGAGCCCTGAAACTAAAAACAGCCCTGACCTTACAGGAGTTGCAGCCAAGGAGAAGTACCCTATTGCTGTCCTTACCACTCGCTGCAGGAAAGCAATCACATTTTGTAGAGATTTTTTGGAACTTCAGTTCACTTGGAACGGAAATGAAATTGAACAATATCACTACTTCTGCTGGGGGAGGTGAAAAAAATCATATTACTTTAAGTCAATCAAAACATGATGCCTCATCTTGCTTCTGACTGTTTTAAATGGTAACTTGCTATGAAAGCAAGGATTTCAACTCAAAATACTGCCACCTGTTTGGAAAAAAATAGAACCTTTGGCACCTTGACTTTTTACTGGAGTATAAAATCAGCAGCAGTTTTGCAGAACTTTAAGGTGTGGATATAACTAAATCATCTTGCAGAAAATGACTGTTGGATTTTTCCTGACCAGCTCTATTCCTTGTATACCATGAATCTGAATGAATGTTTTTCATCTGAAAAAGCTATCAAAAAAGATAGCCTGGCAGTATCAACTGATTTGATTTAGATAGTCCAAGTTAAATCTTTTTCTCAAGAGGGAAGAGGACAGCAAATTAATTTTAAACTTGCCCTTCCTAAAATGCAGCTCCTTTTTTCTTTTTGCATCAAAGACATCCTGGTTTGAATGAATCTACTGATGTTGGTTGTGACAAGGTTCTATGGGGAGAGATTACCCCCAATTTTCCTGCCCAGCTTCTCCTGATTCAGAGAAGTCTTGTACCTCTGAAAGTTGCCCCATCCATGCTACAATTTTCTAAAATATCTGTGAGTAATAAGTCCTTCTTGCTTAAGGCAGAAACCTAAATTTTTAGAGCAAGTTCATTGATGTTCATCATGCTGAAATGTCGTTTAATGTGATAAACTCTACAAGGCAGCTGCAATGTGAGAATGTTTTGATGAGAACAGGGAAGGTGACCCTTCAGTTCTTATTTGTTTTACTCTATTTTGGTGGGTTTCTTAGGAGACAACAATGACTGGAGGCCTTTTCTAGCCCAGGGAAGTTCTTCATTCCATCCTGCTTTAGGTTCCCTGCGGCTACAGCAAGAGATGAGGGATGTTGGAAGCAGCTGTGAGTGATGTGTTCAGTGTTTTAAAGTACAAAGGGTCCCAGTGAGAGCTCCTCAGAGGAGCCAGAGACACTTTTAATAGTATCGAATCCTGTGCCGTGAGAGCAGTAGGTCTGCTCTCCCCAAAACAAAGGCACTGTCGCCAACCAGCCCTGAAGACAAAGACTCTACCTCACATAGCTCACGTAGCTTCACAGCTCTTGGGGTGGCCTCTGGAAGATTATCTGCCCGTCCTCCAAGCTCCCTTGCAGTGGCTCTGGGAGCTCTAAAAAAACATCTAATGCTTTGGCTTTGTGAAGACAATTATAACCTGAAATTGAGACCTTACACTTCAGAAAAGATCAGTACTGAAACTTCCAAAAATGCTTGGAAGATACTGTTTTATTCACCAAAATGTTGTTGCTCACAGTGGTGAATTTGGAAAGTGTTTTGAAGCTGAAACTGATGGTAATGACACCAGGGCAATGTATGAAGAAGAGGAGAAGTAGCTGGGGTGGAGGGACATTGAACAGACCAAGGGAAATGCTGGCTGAAGCAGGCAGAGGAAGCTGCCCTTGTGTGTGTGTGATTGAGGACATTTGCTTTAACAGAAAAGCAGTGTTTGGCACCACTTTAACGTGAAAATAACTCGTTTTAGTGATTTTGGGAGGAGTAAAGAGGAAACCTCAAATGATTGGCTTGGCTTGCGTGAAATATCTTCTCTGTTTAAAAATGTTCTTTTCCTCTTGGCTCTAGTGTTCCTCTGTTAACAGATTTGACCAAAATAGTTCTTGAGCCTTTTTGGTATAGTCCAAGTTGAAAATTTTTTTGCCAGATAATCTCAATTACAGCAGGTCTAAATTTGCTATATGAAGCTATCCAGAGAAGTTAAACGGGCTGTGAGAATGAAGATTAATATTAAGTGCCCATTCAGGTTTGTGCTTTTTTAAAGAAAACCTTTACCATTCCATGATAGTTCTCTAATGACCAGTCTGGTGATTCCTAGCATGCTTTTTCTTTACAATTTCTATTATTTTACTTGTTGGGGGTGGGGGTTTTTAACAAATAAACTTTAACAGTCATTTGAAGGCTTTTTATTGTATTAATAAAAACCTTTCAACTTCCCTTGTTTTTGAACAACCTCTGTGTGAAAGAGTACTTTGTGTAACATTGATCTTTGACTTGCAGCTGTACCACTTACAAAAAAAGACAGCTCTGAAGGTTTTCCTGGCATGACTTTGGAATATCATGTATTTCCTATCTTGGCTCCTGATAACAATGTACAGATAATAGTGTTGGGGGTTTTTTGGGGTTTTTTTTTTTTTGTTTGTTTGTTTGTTTTTTTAACAAGTATGTTGGATTTTTTTTCCCCTTTGTACCTGACCTTTAAACCACAGAATTTCTCTGGGGCTTATAGCTGAAGTTGATGCTCTTGCCCAGTATTGTAAGAGACGGGAATACAGGTAACCTCCTCCCTAATAAGTAACAGCTGTGTTAATTACCCAATACCAGCCCCTGATGAGTCACAGCTGTATCCAATAAAGATAAGTGATAAAAGGGAGTGGGTTAGCTGGTGAGAGGGAATCGTGAAGGAAGAGGAACATTGAGGAGGAGGGAAGGAGAGGCTCATGAAGAAGAAGGATCCTGGGGAGAGAGAATCACTGCTGTGAGGTCAGTCTGGGTCTGCAGTCAGAGTCTAGCTAGGTAAAAGCCTGCAGTCAGAGTCTGCAAACTAATGTATGCAGTCATAGTTTAGCAGGAAACAACCAGCAGTCACAGTCAGTGAATAGTTGGAGTCAGGATGGCTGAGCTGTAAAGAGGAACAAACCAGGACCCTTTTCATGCTGTGATAAACAAGAAGTCTGAGTCTCAGCTCATTTCTATCCTCCAACAAGAGGACTGCTGCAGCACAGAGTAATTGAGAAGAATAGTTGTTTGTTAGTTCAGAAGTTCTCCAAGCCAGAAATGACCAGCGTGGATTATGAAAGTGCTGGACACATAGCTTCTTCCTCTACCTGGTCATTTCTTAGGACTTAGCAGCAGAGACCAGCTCAAAGCCCTGTTTGGAAGACAGTGATTGTGTCCTCCAGCTAACTGCTTTCACCCCAGGGACCGAGAGGGAGAGCAGGTGTAAGCAAAACAAACTCTCACACCCTTGAAAGAAAGGGTATTGTTTGCTCTTAGGATTGTTTTTTTCCTTTGTGGGCACCCCTCACTAGGCAGCTATGATAGTTTTTTTCCAAGAGAAAAGAGCATCTCTTAGACTCCATATGAAAACCACTGTTGTCTGAGTAGGCAATTAGACTGTTTCTTGTCCTTAACTCCATCTAAATTCTTGGTAGTGAGGTTAATGGTGGAGGGCATTTATCATGGTGAAGTTCATGACCTCTTGCATGTTTTTAGGACTCCCTGGGAAAAGGTCCTCTTGTACGCTGTCGCTGTATGCTAATAAATTTTGAATTACAGAGAAGGAGCCTGTATCCAGCAAAATTTTTGTCTAAGAACCAGCAAAAATGCCAGGATTTTTTTTTTTCTTACTCCCTGGGAAGTAACTGAAAACTCCTAAATTTCCTTCTGGGGTTCATCTGTGAGAAAGCCAATAGATTATGAATTTTTTTGATGTGCAGCATTTGAATTCATGATTTCATCAAGAATGCTCTCGGTCCCATTTCCAAATTAATTGAAAATGTTTTGCTGGCTTCTCTCTCTTTAAGAAGGAATAAAACTATTTAAAACTAATCTTTTGAAGAGCACAGTATCTGAGATTATTCATAATTTTAATTTACTGTCTTTAGCTAAATATGCAGGCCTTTCTTTCCAAATATTAGATTCTCCAGGTATCATTGAATGGTCAGTGATTTTTATATTCAAAAGACTTCATACTTCAGACTTGTGAAGAAAAATAGCTGTTGGATTTTTATTTTTTTAGTATCTCTTCTATTTTATTCAGAAAGACTGAGGCAAACCACCTTTAAAAGGAGGAAAAAAAGTGTTCAATGAGACCTATTGTATTAGCTGTATTCACTGTTGAAAAACTTTGTTAGCCTATCAGCCTACAACTGGGATAAGATCAGTGTGCAGGAGCTGACAAGCTGAAGAGCCAGATTTAACTCAGTATAGCAGGCTGCATGCTCTCAAAAAACCCCACACATAGCATTGGCTTCAGTTTCTTTTGTACACCTCTCTAGGAGTTCCTCTTTTGTAGGAAAAGTAGTGAGCCCAAAAATTTGACTGAGAAGAGAGCTGCTACATGTTGTGACCTTGTGGAAGAAACATCCCCTACATTTGAAGGTCGGAATTGACCTTTTGTGCACTTGGGGAGGTAGAAGACAAGCATTGACTGTCTTTCTTGCTTAGGGCAGCATTACTGGCATGTCTAAAAACTGCAGAACTCCTTGTCCTAATGTTCAAGTGGGGCTGCCAAAAAGGAACAAATAGGGCTGCAGATAAAAGTGTGCAGGGAAGATTGTGTCCCTTTTCCTCCTCCTCAGTCATGGCAGGAAGGATGGGGAGAGCATTGCTTTGCACTGCTTGATGACTCGACATTCACAGCAATTTGCTGCCGGTCCTGTAAAAGGTTAAAAAAATTCTTTAATTTATAGATTTATTTTTTTTTAAACCACTGACCATCAGTGTGATTCAGTGACTTCTTTAAGGGTGAGGTAACCTTGTCCCTGCTCTTGCTTACATTTTCAGTAAATCTTAATTCAAAATCATGAGGTTACGTTATTTGGGGATTTTTTTTTTCCTCCCCATGCAATAGAGTTAGTAGTTAGCTCTGCTTTATGAAGCTAAGTGTATAGATGTAGGTGTTAAATGAGTCAGCTTAATCTTGCTTTTGTGGCCAACTCCTCCATGACTGTCACGTAAGTTTGTTCCTTGCAGAAGGTATCTGTCATCCAGTAGAGCTAGTTACCCCAAATTTTGTGGGGTAACTAGCCCCTAAATTTTACCCCAAAGGTGGCACACCAGGGCTGTGCTGAGAGCAGTTTGGGCTTGCATGGGGACAGCATTGCTTTGGGTTTATTTCCTTGGGTAGAGCAAGTCTACCCAAGATACACCTGCATGGTGCTGTGCTGAGGTGGGCAGAGGAGCTCACATGTGAGATTCAGGAGAGCCCCAGCAGCCCAGAGGAACACAGTGCTCAGGTGCCTGCACTGCTTGCAGAACCACCGTGATGTCTGTGGTTGCTGTCAGTGTATCTGAGTGGCAATGTGTGGTGTTGTTGTAGAGGCTGTACTCTACTTCTTGACACAAAAAAGAAGAGACAACAGAACAGTGACCAGAAAGAATGGATTAACTAGATGAATGTTTATTTTCATAGCATCAGACTACTCAAAGTAGCTTTTTTTAAAGTTGCTACTAAACTTAATATTTTTTACTAAGATCGTTATTATTTTCTTTTTTTACATTATCTGCCCCATGAGTGATTATGTTCCATAGGAGCTTCGTCTAGAACAGCTACTCACAAACTTTAAGGTGGCACAGTGCTATGACATGCAATGGTGCTCTGATAGTATGCAATGTTTATTTTCAATCTACCTTGTTTAAGGAAAGATGCATTTGAATTGTATCACTATAAGAATTGGAGAGGAAATCTTGATGAGTGAGGTCTTACCAAAGTAAACTAGTGCAGAGAGCTTGTGGTTCAAGTTTAATTTTTAAGTCTTAATATATATCTCTGGATTTCTTAATGCCTCTGGACTGTTGTTGACACTCCTTCCAAAAGTGAAATATCACAGAAAAATTAAGAAAATGCAGGTGTAAGCAACTCTGCAAGGGGAATAAAATCTGTTTGCTGATAATGTACATACCCCAAACTGCGATAAGAATTTCTTCCGTGATCAGCAGTATGTTGCCACTGTGAGGTATAATTTCTGAGAAAATATATTGAAAAAGGCAGTCAAACCATGCCATGTAGATTTACTTCATGATTGTTGGTATGGGAACTTGCTAAACCTTTTAAATTGTGACAAGTAGGTAGCTTTGAACCTTTGAACTTTCACGTCATACTTCAAGAAGGGGATGCAGGACAATGGGGAGAAACTCCTAATGTTGTTTAAAGGAACTATCACCTATGGGGTTTTTACCCAATCATATTGTAAAAATTTTTCTGTAACTGATCTCTCTCTAGAGGTGGCAGATTTCTTTCTAAAAGTACTTTTTTATTAGTTTTTCCATTAAACTGCTTTTTAATAGTTCTTCTAACATCTCTGAGGAGAGCCGCAGGTTTGAAGAAAATAATCTCCCTCAACAGAATAGGGATAACTTAAAAGCTGGGGCCTCATCCAGGCAGGTGTTGAGTATCTCCCAGGACAGACTGAACAAACCCAGCTCTCAATCTTGACTTCATCTGTCAAGTGCTGCAGCAGCTTTGTGGACATCCACTGGACTCGCTCCAGTACGTCAGTCTTTCTTTTCCCAGGACTCCCAAACCAGACCAAGTACTCCAGATGTGGTCTCACAAAAGCTGCATAGAGAGGAATAATTACTTCACTCCACCTGTCGGCTAATTAAATTGCTTATTTGGTGCCAGATCTTCAGTTGCTGCCAGTTATCTTAATTTCCCTCATGCTGGAGCTGGTAGAAGCTCTCCCTTACAGGAGAGTACTTGTAGGCTCTGTCACCTCAAAAAGAGCTGGAGCAGTGGTGGTCCTTTGCTGAGGCTACATGAAGGAGGTGACCAATCCAGTGTTTGTGTACAGAAGACTGCAAAGGTTTTCAGTTTCCTTCTAGTGAATTTTTTTGCACCAGTCCTTCATGCCTCATTATGCAATATAACCTGAAGCAGTCAGATCACATGTTTTGGTAAAACAGTGAAGAAAATGCATAGTAAACAGTATATGCAAAGAGATGCATTGTGCATATTCTCTTTGTTTTCCTGGCAGTACTTTGGATATTAGCTAAGTTACCCACATTAAAGTTAATGTTTGGTTGCAAATATGAGGATTGAAATAAGAGTTGTGCCATCCAGGTGAGCCTTATAGGAGCTGTGGGACAAAAACTTGCACTTAAAATTTTATATCCAGAAGGTGCTTTCTTCTCCACTGGATTTCTGAGGCTCTGTCATCCTGAGTGAGCTGTTATAGGTACTGATGTACTACATGTGATTTGCTGTAGTTGGTTTCTTAAGGTCTAATCTTCCTACACTATTTGATTATTTTTTTCCAAACACACACAAAATGAAAATTTCATGATTAGTGGTTTAAGTACTGAAATAAATATTTGCCTGAAAAAACACAGAACAACCAGAGTACAAGATAAACCCCCAACCACCAGCAAACGTGCACGTGGGACTTATCCTGCAGTTGTTGCTGCTTCTAGGAGTGTGTGGCTCCCACCACCCAGCTCAGAGGTCCAGTGTGGGACACCAGCTGAAGGCATAGATTTTATACCTGCATATACCTGCTTTAATGTGTAATATGTTAATGTTTAGTTTAGGAAATTCTGGCTCACAAGTAGCTGTGGCAAGGTAAGTGTCTGAGGTGTGGAGTGCATGCTGTGTGCTGCCTGGCTGACTGGTGGTCAGGGAGATGGCTGGGCTGAGTGCTTGCTGTGCCTGGAGGACCTCCTGGGTATCTGCTCCATCAAAGAAAAAGGAAGCCTTAACAGCCCACTGTAAAAGGAAGTGGTAGCAAGCTGGGGAAGGTCACCAAGGGAGGGGAAATGTCAGGCTGCTCCCTCTCCCCTTTCCTCTCCTTCACCAGAGAAGTTGTTCAAGTTGCTCCCTTCCTACTTTGGCTGTTGCTACCACTGTTTTCCTCCTCTGATTTTTCTTTGGGTGTTTGTTCTACCTCTGTGGCACTGGCTGTGGCTTCCAGGAGCTCTTTTATTGGTCCCTCTTTCATCTGTTCTGTTCCCATAACCCTACTTACAGCAATCTTGTCTTCATGTTTGCTTACCTCGGTCTTCTCTGCTGCTCACCTTCCTTGCCTTGCCTGCAAATCCTCTCATCTCCCAACACAAATGAGCTGTTTATCCTTGAGCTAATGGGTGTTCACAATGCTCTGATCATAATGTTGCAGAATTGCTTATATTCACGGTGATTAAAAAATAAAAAGAGGGATTACTTTTTTTGCCCAGCCCCAGAAAATTAGTTATAATTTTCCACTCAGTACAGTTACCATTGTGGGTTGTTTGCAGCTCAGAGTAAGCAAGATGCCCCTCCTGGTATGGAACCAACCCTTGGGCTACACAGCTCATTCGGGTTACTGAGGCATTGTTACTTAGCAGAAGGACTTTGTGCAAGAGTTTTTTCAAAGTGGTGGCTTACTACTGATCTGATCACTGTTTTGGGTGGACAAATGGAGAGTTTTGCCTGTTCACAGTAATTAATGGGCACATGCACCCCCTGACCCCTTGGGGACACAGACCTTCCCCAGGTACTGTTGATGGTGCTGGTGAACAGCTCTCACCATGCCTGCTCAGGTGAGGTTCAACAGCTCAGGAAGGTGCATGCTTTTGTTTATTTGCTTTTATTTAATCAGAAACTAGGGTAATTTGGTCCAGTATTTAAGCTTTCATGGGGGAGAGAGTGAGGGTTGAAAGCGTTCAGAATTTTTATTCCAGTTTTGATTTTAGTTGTGTGAAGAGCTCACAAGCTTTCTGGTGTTTGGTTGCAGCTTGAGTAAAATAGTTCCAATGGGAAGATGAGGGGGATGTGTTTCAATTCACATTTAATACTTGTTTAAATAGGCTATGAAAGATTAAACTTAGGTTATTGTCAATAAGATAGAGAAGTCACAAAAACTCCTTTTCTGAAGAATGTGTTGTGTATTATCTTAGTAGAAACTTTGGGACAAGAGGCAACAAACAGCACTGAGTGCTGGAGATTAGTACCTACCCCAGACAATGCCAGCACATTTAGTCTTCTGCATCCTGACCCTGACTAAAATTTGGATGGTGGCAAGACTGGAAACCAGTGGTTACCATTCTCAAATATTTAAATACTTGAGTGGTTTTGGAGGATAGGAAGAAGGGGTGGGAGTTTAGAGCTAGAGATATTACATGTTCATTTAGCCACTGAGGTCCAAGGTAGTGTGCTGGCTGCTGCTGCTGAAGATCTCAAAGGTGACTATCTTTTTCTTATGGAATAAATGTGTGTGTACTTGTCAACACCTTCTAATTAAATCTAACACATTCAAATTATGTTGGAGGTTGGCTCCACCAGTGTGACTCAGGTATTTTTAATGTATATACTTTGATTGCTCTGTCTGGAAGACTAGTTGGTAGGGTTGATTTGTAGCTGATCTATGCTGTTTTGAAATTGCTGATGCATAAATAGGCATAGTAGAAGCTGATCATTAAAATATTCTCAATTTTCTTATATTAATGTTGACAGATGTTTCTAAGCAATACACTGACTTCTTTGTATATTGTTTTTAATCTCTTTGAAAAAAAAAAAGAAATAAGGGAAGTCCTTTGTAAAAGGAGTGGTAAGAGCTGGAGCATTCCTCAGTATGAGGCATTTGACACTCTTTTCTCTTCCCTGTTTTGCAATAGTTAAAACATTATCAGTGCTGTCCAAACAGACAAGCCCACTGACTCCCTGTGCCCTCACCGCTTCCACCCAGGTCAAATCTCAAACCATCCTGAAGATACAGATGCCCTCCAGGATAACTGACCTTGACTGCCTGTGTGCAGTATGTGTATAAACCAAAAATGTCATAAATGGTCCTTTCATGTTATAGATGTGAGCCAGATTTTTTTTTTTTCCTCATCTTCTTGTGACTTTATTCTCTGAACAAGTGCGCAGTGGCTTACCGCTTGAAAAGTGGTGCCTTGGGGTTTGACCCAGAGCACATCACGAGATGATCACAGCAGAGACTGCTGTTTTAAGGTGCCTTCTTATTCCCGCTGGTTCTTTGGTGTAGGAATTTCCAATGTCATTTTGTCATGAATTACCTTTTAGGAACTTAAAAGAGTGATTAGGACATATGCTAAAGAGGCAAAGTAAGGCATACAGTGTATTAAAACAAAAGGATAGGGATGATCTCAAGTAACTTTATCTCTGAATCATGTTTTTGCAGACTACCTTTGCTGATGTGCCTAAATCTGAGTATGTGCTACATGCTTGGGCTAGAGATGTAGTATGCCCCATTGTCTGTATATAAATCTAACTGGTTTTGAACACTTTTTCCTTTGGGTTTTGGGGGAGTGGGAGAACATATTGAAGAAGACATCCCACCCCTTTTTGACTCAAAGGGAGAGAGACTTGGATGATGATTTTTATTAAGTAGCAGTGGCCAAGCCCTGAAAAAAGCATCATAAACCTTCTTGGCAGTAGTTTTGTTGTGTTTTCGGGGAATTTTTTTCTTTACCTGATGTTCACAAGAAACTCTAACCTATTTTTGATATTCCTATGAGAGCTCATTTGTGTTGAGTTGCCAGAATTCCTCAAATAAATTTTAAGTTCCTTGTTGGCACCTGTAGTTTGGATTCCTTGGGTTAAGTTTTTAATACCACGGGGTTTTCTTTGGGTTTAGTTGGGGGTTTTTTTGCCTGTGTAAAAATTTGCATTCTTTAAGAGAAATACTTTTCAAGCAAACTAAGAATAATATGAAGTATAAGAAATTCTTTGGGTTTACATAATGAATATTTGAAGATTCATGTCACTTTTATGGTTTTCTGACACTGTACCTTCTGTCTCCTATCCCTGTAATGTGAAGGACCACACAGTACATTTGTCTGTGTATTGCAAAATTTAAAAGGTATTAAGGAATACAGTGAGGTTTCAATATAGAAAATAAATGTTAAAAACATGGATTTTTGTGTATTTTGTTTCTTGTAGGCACAAGCCTTAGGCAGTTTGTTCACTTGTCCCTCAGACTTGGAGTCTTTCAATGTCCCAGAGTGTATTTGAAGATGATTGTGAATGATATTCATGACCAGTGTTTTTCAGAAGAGGCAGGTGTGTAGAGGAGACACTGCTTTTAACCTTCCTGAAGGGACTCTTGAACTCGGTGCTTGTGGGGGGCTGTCAAGCACCTGGATACTGCCAAACCAAGTCAGCATGTATGTTTTGCCTGACTAGCCATAGCTCTTCTCTCACTTTTTTAGGGTGGCAGGAGATATGGAGCAAAAGGGAAGGATCAACCATACAATTAACTAGGAAGTAAAGGGGAGAACAGGAGGATGCTTTAGCAAGAAACAGAGCTTTGTTGGCCCAGTGATTACACCTTGATATTTAAATTCAGTGACCCTTATTTCTAGGAAGTTCAAGGTGTAGCTGCTTGATACCTGAAGTAATGGGGTTTTTTTAAATTCTTTTCAATGCAGAATCTTTATCAGTAGACGTATTTATCAGGCTTTTATAGAGCAAAAGTAACCCAAGCCACTTGAACTCACAATGCTCAATAGAGGACTTGAAAGCCTGATAGCCAGTTTGCCTTCTAGGCATACCCAGCAATCTCCCAGACTTGCTCTACCAGCCAGTCATGGCATTTTAGTGACATGACTTGGCTGCGTCTTTGACTCGGTTACGTTCCTCCTCAAGTTTGTTGGAAAAATGCTTGACTGGTGTGTAACCAGAAATATTTCCTTACTATACTTAAATTCACATGGGTAGTACCCAGAATGTGTAATTTTCAGTCTCTTCTTCTTAGGAGTAGGGATTTTTAATGTCCCAAAAAAGATGTCATTTGTATCCCTTTCATTTTCCAGAAGTTCAGGAATTGTCTGCTTGATCTCTTTAAGGTCTTGCTGCTTGATTTCAGTGACAGTTAGGGAAACTACTTGATATAAGAAAATTTGGGGGAAGAATTGAGCAGAAAGGAGAGCAGACAAAACTTTTAGTTCTCTTTGCAGGCTGAGGTTTCTATGTCTGTGCTTTAGTCTAGAAGTTTTGGATGGGGCCAGCAGTTTCCTCTGGGAGTATCATGCTCTGACATTTCATATTTGTTCTGCATTTTCAACAGCAACAAAGGTACCAGCCAACATGCTAGTTTTTTTCTTCTTCAGCTTTTACTGGAATTGAGATAAATTCATCCTCTAGAAAAAAAGGGAGGGGAGAGGAGGAAATATATTGCTGCAATATGGGGTGCTGAGAAACTTGGTGTTTCTTGAGACTTCCTGTTAAGCATTGAATGGTTTGTCCGTTTTGTTAACCATCTCTTACTCTCTTTGTGAGTAAGCATCCTGCATTAATTCTCTTTGAGCGGAAGTGGACAAATTGTGCCACCTTGGCTTAAACTGGTATTAATCTTTTATTAAACTGCTACAGTGAAAAGCATTTATCTGCACATTTGTGCGCTCTAATAGATTTTTTTTCAAGATTGGACTGAGTTTTGAGGGGATTTTTTTTTGCTTGGTTTGGTTTGACTTTTTATGTGTTATTGGTCTGGGGCTGCCCTTTCTGGATGCTGCCACCTCATAGGCGTGATGAGGTCTGAGTTGGGCCCTTATTAATTACTCTGGCTTACATGGTTTGTGTTGGGTTTACCCTCCTGCAGGCTGCACACCTAGGCAGCTTGCTTGGTCTGGGGTGTTGGCCTTGCTCTTGGTGAAAAGGGTAGAGGGGAGTGTAGGTGTCTGTCCATCTGTGCACACTGCTGTCAGCAGAGTACCTGGACTGGCAGGTTAGTGCAAAGGCATCCTACAATTGTAGGCTGGCTGAGCTGCAGTCAATTAGTGTAGAGCCTTACCATGGAGTCAATGACACCCTGAACCTCCAAAAGGTTTAACAGGCTACTCACTTCCAGTACAGTGCTTTTCTTTTTCCTGGTGATCTTCCTCTAAATTGCTATGCAGATGTGTCTAGAAGAAAAATATAATTCACAAAGTAATCTGTTTTTATGATCTTCTGTGTGTTATATATTTGAGGGATCTGCTAATAGATGTCCAGAACAGATCATTTCCCACCTACTTCAGAGAGTTAGAAGTTTGCAGTTGCAAAGCTCTGTTGCCTTTTGGAAGGGACTTTCTATGGTCTTCATAGAGGGGAGTGGAGTGTTTGGAGATGTGTGGTTCCTAAGGTATTGCCAGTACTTCTATACTAATAACCTACTGCTTCTCTAAGGGAAATTGGTTTTCTTAAGTACAGAAGAATAGCCTTGAGTTGTTAGCTCAGTTGCAAATAATTGCCCAGAGCTTTCCAGCTGCTGTTAGAGCGTGTAGATCAGCAATGTTCAGTAATGGGTGCTAAGTGGGAGGAGTGCCCACCCATAATCTCTGCCAAGTATCTCTCATGGCTTTTTGCAGTGTCTGTATCCAGAACTGGCACAACATGTATGTATTTACATCAGCATTGACTCAGGCTGCATCTTAAACCACAAAGCACACAGGCATGTTGAAATAAGGGTGGGCAGATGCCAGCTGAGGTTTTGTGAATCTTGTTTTTCTGAGAACAGCTTCCGAGAGTGGCACAAATCTGTCCATTGTAGGAATTTAGGATATGCAGGGGTCTTAAATCATTCCAGTCCTAATGGCACAAGTTAGGATGCAGTAAACACAGGTCACTACTGGTTTCCAGAGAGTTCAAGGGAAGAGCATCTCCAGCTGCTCTCTCCACCCTTTGGTTATTGGAGAGTTTTTCATATCTAGCTGTATTTCATCAGTATTTGCACAAAGCATCTCTGTTATCTTCAGTGTACTTGGAGAAACAGTGGACCAAAAGGGAACAGGTCCTGGAAGATTGTCTGTTCCTGCCTGAGTTTCTTGTGCAAGTAAAATGCACTGTCACTTTGTAAAAGCTTTCTTCATCTTTCAAGGCTGCTCATGTGCTCCTTTCCCATTCTCTGTCCTTCTTAATCTTCCTGACCAATTCCTCTAGTCTCTATTCATCTGTTTTCCAGCCAAGAAAAGACTTTAAAGCAAGTTGAGCAAGAAGTCATGGATTACAGAGTCTGCTTTGTCTAATCTGGAGGTAATTGAATTGAAGATTTGAGGGATTGGGCTCTTCCTTCTGCAGGTATCAACAACCCATGAAATCTGTTGATAAATGAAGTGATGTGTACCCCTTGTCCTCCCCCTTGATTGTGGTTAACCCAGCAGTAAAACCAGCATGAAGCTTCCCATTTCTCCCTGAGCTTAAAAAGAAGAGACTGTGCATCAGCCTGCTGATTAATCACACACACTCATGTGATGAGAACTTCTCAGGGGATAGGAAACATTTGCTTTTAACAGTCTTAAATTAGTATCATTTCAAAGAACATTTCCTTGATTTTTTTTTTTTTTTTCCTGATGTCAAGGATGCTTAAGTGCTTGCAGTATCAGTGTTGGTGTGTTACAGTTTGGGTTGTAGTTGCCTGATGTGATCCTGGGCTTTTCAGCTGAGAAGATCCCTGTTTACTTTAGTGCCCCGTGAGGCAGTAGCAGGAGAGATTGTCTCCTGCTGAATCACAGCTTCACCTGTTGCAGGAGCTGGGAGGTGCCATGTGAAAGCAGTGGGGAAGTTTGTGGGAAGAAGGCAAGAGTCTGCCAGGCATCTGGGAAAGAGGCTCCACTTAAGCATACTTAGTTAGGAGAAGTGACTTATTTTGCTGCCTAGCAATCTAATGAACTCTGGAATGACTGGAGAAATGTCAAGTTAGTGCAACTGCAAAAGAAGTCAATGGACTCATTGCTGGGGGTGTACTGAATAATCAGGCCTTGGTTATCTCAAACTGGGCACCTAAATAAAGAACTTTGGAGTTTCTTGTCTTTGTCATCAAGAACCAATAATAATCCTGGTGTCTTAGGATGCTATAAAAAAATGCACGCTTTGTGAGGGAGAACTGATGTGCTGAGCAGTGCAGGGGTCCTTAAGTGAGCTGGTTGTGTTTCTGGAGCAAGCTGAGAAGATAATTCTGTAAAATGACATTGAATGTCAAAAGGAAAAAAAGTACTTAACATCCACATTGAATAAGCCCCAGCCATTTTAGGCTCTGAAGGGGAGACTCTGCTCTTATGGGAAGCTTTCTGTGTGACCATGTAATTAAAAGCTTCATCACAGTGAAGTCATGGGCAAGCTGGTGGAGGGCAGGCAAATGTGAGTGGCACAACCACTAACAACTCTGGGAAGTCTGGGGTTTGGGTGCATAACTTAATACATAGCCTTAATATTTTTGTCATGCAAACGTGTGTAATTGTTCTTTTAACATGATTCTGCAGAGAGATGGGGGAGAGCAAAAGCTGAGGCGTGAGGCTTTCTGTTGTTCAGGTATGAAGCAGCATACTCACTAACCAGAGAGGTCTCACTACGAACTGGTGTTGCAAGTCAGCACATGTGAACCACACTAATTTGCTGTTGCCTGCAGTGCTTGTGGCAAAGATGACAAACCAGCCTTTGTGGGAGCGAGAAACCAGCGAGACACAATGCGGAATGGAAAATCCGGTGCTTTTGGGACAGAAGGCGTTCCCAGGCTCATCTCTCCCTTCCTGTGGGTGGGAGGGTGTTGCACACGTGTGTGTGTGGGGGGGGAATGGTCTGAGCCACAGGCTGGCTTTCTGAGCATCCCAGTGGGTTAGGGACAGCATGGTTTATACTACAAGGAAGCCTGGCACCCTGGAAGAGCTTATGAGTGGGACCTCTGTTTTTCTAATTACCTGGCTCTAGTTTGGGGTGGCCAGAGTGGTTTTGTTTCATTTTGGTTGGTTATGGGGGTTTTTTTGCTTGTTTGTTTGGTATTTTAAGTGTTAATATTTAGGAGTTCAGTCTGTACCATGCTAAGAGCTCTTCAGTCAAAGAATGTGAAGCAGCTCTTTAATGTGTATGGATGAAATCTTACTGTCCTTTACAGGTAATACAAAGCAGAGTCAGAACATAAACAAGCGATCCCATGTCTGTCAGTACTGTTACTCTGTTTTATTTAAAACCTAATTATACTTGAAAGGTGTAGGGGAAATTGAGAATTGACTTTTGGCACTTGTCAACACAATCTTAATTAACCATCAGCACCTTTTTCCGTGCATTTCTACAAAGAGCTCAGTCCTATGATCTCATTTCCCTCATCTCATTTGACAGTTAATACTCTCAGGTTAATTTCTCTTAACTTTATAATATAGTTCACCTTCTGTTTAAAAACAAGAGGCTAAAATCTTCTGAAAGCTGTTTGGGCTCCTTGCATGTCAAAGGACAAACTCATCAAGCTGTCCTTTTCTGACTCTCTGCAAGAGACTTCAAGGATATATATAAATCTCTCTACTGTGGCAGTGGGGTGATAGGATATTGTGAAATGCATTTGTGCTGGTGAATGAGATTATAGGATGAACAGAAGACATTCAGGGATGAAACTACGTACAAATTTTACTTGCTAAATGAGGTGTTTGTAAATGAGCCCTTTGTTAAATGTGAACTGAATTTTTTTGTACAGAGTGGAAGTAGAAGGCATTAAAACAGTCATTGAACAGCTGGCATGTGTCAATCAGAAAAAAAATAGAATAGAACCAAAAGGTTATGTTCTTTGTGTTTTTCAAAAATTTCTCGTTTTCAGTTTTATAATGACTTTTACCTTGAACATGACAGGTTTGACAAACTGTCAGAGATTATATTGAAAGTTGGTGGGGTTTCCTGCTTTTTTTGTTGTTTGGGGGGATGTTTTTGTTCTGTTACTGCTACCTTGGTTTTTAGAAGGAGAAAGGAGAAGATTGTTAGAGGCAGTCAGGGATAAGGAGCTCTTTTTTGGCAATTGACTTTCATTTGGAGTAAAGATATTTTAAAGCCACAAAACAGCATTTGAGTCATATAATCCCTGGTGTGCTTGTATAAGCTACTTATGAATTATAATAAAAAAGAAAATCCTGAAAAGCCCATGGTCAGTAGTATTTTGACACTTGATGAAACATTTTAAGGAGTCTAAAGAAAAGATAAAAATGCAATCACATCCTGTGCCCATCAACATTATTGTATGAGTAAAAGCTGGTTCAGTGCCCACACTGCATGTCCCCAACACAATGTTGATGACATTTTGAGAGAAGTGGGTAAACATTTATACTGCACTCTGAGAAAAGGTTACCTGAAAGCCTTTTGATGGAACTTGGATTTGCAATTTCAGTTTTGTTTCTTTAAACACACACCAGAAAAAAAAAAACCCAAACCAACACCAGGTCAGTTGTGTCTGTGAGAGGTTTTTTCCTTTGGGCTTAATGGAGCAGATCATAAGTTTTTTATATATATATATAAATATAAAGTAGGTGTTGTATCATTGCTTCTAGACTTAAATATATGAATATTTATTTAATACTATATTCATATTCTTTAACATACTAATAGTAAGAGATTTTGCATGCTGCTTGTGGTTGTAACTTTAAGAAAAATCCATTTATGTTTAATGACACAACTTGCCAGAGTGTATACTTACTGAACTGAAAGGAATACATATCCTGTGACTGGTTTCCTGTGAACCTCAGAGGGCAGAAGTCTTTTCCACTGTCATTTTGTCTGTTGGTGTAAAATAGAGATTATCTTCTGTCTGCCATTTCCTCTTCTCCCTCCATCTCTCTTTCTTTCTGGGGAGAGGGAGAAATAAATTTTCTGTCTTGTGCAGATGTTAGCACTGCAGGGAGCCTCTCTCTCTCCAGCTTCAGGAAGCATTTCCCAAATGGACTGTACAGTCCTTTGTCTTTTATTTCTTTTTATTTGATTTTATTTAAGATCGTTAGTGTTTTGTGCTGACAGATTTTACTACACGCCAGTAGTATGTGTTTGTGGAAGAGTAATCAAGCTGTGAGCATTTTGGGAGGCACTTGTGTTAGAACAGCATATGAAGGAAAAATTATTCAAGAAAAAATTTCTGAAATACAGCTCTAGTGCATTTGCCTCAGAGTCCAGGAAAGGTGCTTTTAAGCACATAAGTACATATTGTACTGCTCTGTGACCAGAGCATCTGTGTCACAAAAACACTGTGAGAAGATGCTAGATGTCCATGGTATTGAGGGGTCTCACGTGTTCTAGAACTTAATTTTTCTACCATCTATTTATTAAGACTGCATTCATTCTGCCTGTGGAGTGGGATGAAACCCAGACTTGAATCTTCTTGTGTCTCGATACAATGAAAATCTTGCTTGCAAAACTCCCCCTGAAGCCTACGAGAAGGAAACACCATGTCTATATGATTTTCAAACACTTCTAAGGATCAGAAAGATTTTTAAAAGGGATTTTAATTTATCTTTTTTGTTTTTCCTTGCCCACTCCCCCATCAATCCAGTGGTCTGCAATACCAGTGTACTGTTTCCACTCCCAGACAGAGCTGCAGCCTAGGCTAGTTGAAAAGGTCAGGGAATGAAACAGAGTGAAAACCATATTGACTTACTTTGCATTCAGGAAAAAAGTGGTGTCAGTGGAACATTCAGGAGAGACACTCCTTGTGCTATTTAGTCTTTGAAGAAAAAGTTGTATCTATCTACCAAGTGAAGGATCTTTGTGTCAGTCACAAGTCCTTAAATAATCAGTACTTGCAAATTCTAGTTCCACTTTATTCTTTTGGTGCTTACTTGCAATCAAATTGCATTTCAGTAGTATCTCTCCTGATCTTCAGAGCTTATGGAAAGCTCAAACAGTAAATGAAAACTTACATGTTTGTTAATAAAGGGGACAATAAGGAGATTGTGAACTCTGCAGTGAACCTGCTGAAGTCAGGAAATCAGTAGTGAGCCTATGCAAGGAGCAAAGAAATGAAGATCCACTGACAAAAACTTACTAGAAATGGTATGTTTGCAGCACCTTTTCTGTGCTACTTTCCTCCCCTCCTCAGTGGAGGCTGTTTATTTATATGGAAATAAAACCTGGTTTTCTATTTGAGGTGGACCAGTGTAGTCTTCCAGAGCACAGCTGCAGCCAGTCCTCTTTTTTTTTTTTTTCTTTTTTTTTTTTTTTTTGAAAGAAACATATGGAGTGCTTCTATTCCCAGGTAACAGAAAAACAGCAGCAGGGTCCAGGTGGGGCTGGCTTTTTTGTATTGGGATTTTGGTTTTTTGGTCCTCCAGTGTGTGTTACAGGGAGCTGCTGGGGGCAGAGCTGCCTGGAAGGGCTCTGAGGCAGAGCGTGCAGGTAGCAGATCACAAACATGCCTGGGAGTTTGTGCGGGCATCTGTCCGAACGTGGGTGAGGTGAGAAAGAGGATTTGGGTGGGGTTTTGTTGGTCTTTTGGTTTAGGGAATTTTTTTTTATAAAGGTTGGGGAAAGGTTCAAGGGTGAAGGTAGTGAATGCAGAAAATACGCCAGGACAAGAGAACATGTACAGAAGGCAGAAACAGTAAAGCTAAAGCAAATAACATAGCCATAGTGAAATGAGCAAAAACCCACAGTCCTGTATAATTAATAAGAGTGTTTGAATCCAAGAAGTCAAATTAAGTTTTTTTAAAAAAAACTACAAGTGCTTTGCATTTATTGACCAGAAAGCTCCTTGATTGTGTTATTATAAAATGTAGGCATATGCCTTTTGGTATTTCAGAAAGTGCTTTTGCTTAGAATGTGGTAGGCTGGAACTTGTTTTGTTTTTCTTGGGTTATTACTAAAGAGTGGCATAGTGGTTTTTGCATTGTCCCAGTCTAAGCATAAGGCTGGTGAGACAGGTAAAGATGCTGAAATATAGAAATGCTGAGTCAAGCTGAGGGCAGAACTGCTCAGAGCAGCAGGCATGGAGGTGGCTGCATACAGAGGGAGGATACCAGGCCTTGGAGAGGATTGAACTGGTGAGAGGGAAGCAAGAGGCAGGTTAATGTCTCGTTTAATTTGTGAAAGTGTTTGGCAGTTTATTTCTACACATATCTTTGCTTTATCAAGCACATGCATTGTAATTGCAAGTTCATTGACAAATATGCTTGATTAAGAGAGCTAGGAGAGTTGGCAGCGGAAGTCTCAACTGGTGGGAGAAAAGATGAGAATTTTTATTTGGAAAATGCAAATTGAATGTGGTACTGAGAGGAGAAGTTGCTGTGCAAGGGATTTTTTTAGTGTCTGCCTGGAAGAGTAAAATTTAAAAAGGAAGAAGAAAGAAGTATTTTGTTGAAGTGTAAGGGAAGAGATTTGGACAGTGAAGAAATATCGAAGTTCAGACCCACAAGTCAGATGAGACTTGCTCTAACTGTTGTAGTTTTCCAAGACAAGTTATTGAAGAGAGTGGCAGGCAGGTGAAGTGCTTTCTACTGGAGAGGGATGGGAATCTCTGCATGCAGAGCAGGAGACAGTCTCCTTTCTTCACTCATCCACAAGACAGCAGCTCTCCAGGGAGAGAAGCTGGATTTTCTGGTGGCTTATAGGGGCAGGGAATCTGATTAAACCAACAGGATACAGTGTTTCAAAAGCTCAGTTTCATAAACCAATGGACAAGCTATTTTTGAAAAATCAGAGCCCACTGCAGAAGGCAGGATCATCTCTCACATCCGTCCGAAATGGAGAGGAGGCTTTGGCTTCCAAGGAAATTTTCCCTTTGAGAGGGGGACGAAGTTACCCAAAGCTATTAAGGTGAAGAGCAAGTTCATCTCTGAACCAGAGCTGTGAGCCGGGTGCTGTGACATTTTATGTATTACTTATAGGGATAGGAAAACATGGCAACCTCTCTGCCTGCTGGTCCAAACGTACACGTGCCAAAATGTCAAAACAGTCTTCCATAGTTTTAGCTATCTTAGAGTGGGGGATGTACTTGTGTAGGGCTCTCATGTTTCTCAGTTGCTTCCTAGCTTTTCCTTTCTTGGATTAACACATGGAGGTACTAGGGTTTTTTGCATTTTGGTGGGGTTGTTTTGGAAGGCAGCAGAGGAAAAGGGGCAGTGGATGGTGTCAGGGAATGGGAGAAAACCAGAGATGGATTTAGCTGTACAAACACCCATCTGTCCTTCTCCAGCAGGAAAGCAGCGTAATGGCAGTAAAACGTATTTTCCTTTAATCTGCTTCTCTATGCCTTTATCTCAAGATAAACTGTAAAATTCAAAGTATCAAATAAAGGCATTGCATAAAAGGCAGCTATTGCTGTACCCTGGAGCATGATGTGCAGCACAATAGGAAAGTCTTTAGCAAACCTGGAAATCACAGTGAGGAAATAGGACAAATGTTCAAAAATGCTCTTAATTAACTTGCATTATCAGTAACTGCACTGAGTTGGTTTCTCATTTAAAATTTCAATCTAGAGGTCCTTCTGACTGAAATATTTCATCATTATTGCTGCAATTTAGCTTTTGCAATCGGGACACTTCAAAAGTGATGGCCTTTACTATCTGAGAAAAAGCTGCTCCAAGTTCTGGCTTTTAAAGCTTAAAACTTATTCTGATATAAATGAGGAAAGCATAGTTTAGCTATGAATCTTACTTTTTTTGTTTGTTTGTTTGAGGAAGTTGGGAGGTTTTCCTATTTAGATACTGATGTTCTAAAATTTGCATACAGTTCTTTGAAATTCCACCTTTTGTTGCCACAAATGTCATTTTTGGTTCAAAATGAAGAATGATGAATACTTTTCCAGGAGTCTGGAGCTCAAGGATTAATGTGGTTGAACTAGTTAAATGTTAAATCTATTCAAAGTAAAACTGCACAGAGACTGCAAATGTTCTTGCATGCAAGTAAATCCTTTTTATATTGAGTTTGGTTTGCTAAAGACGTAACTGCTCTGCCAGCTTATTCTGTACAGATAAGTTATGTATGTTATAGGCACTCTATCTTAGGGTACTGTATTTGCTGTTCCTATTAATGCTGAGCTGAGATTGCAGTTTAATTCTGCTTTTTTAAAATGGGAATCAGCCTTTTTGAATGGAAGTTGCTGCAGCACACATTATATTTTATACATGGACTTCATATCTCTGATGGCTACAAATAAAAGTTTCTCAAGAAAATTATATGAACCATGATAAAAGTTTTAATATTCTCTCATCTCCTGCAAGTAAATATCTCTTCAGCCTTCATCTGACAAGAGTCCTCAATGTGCGTTGGTTAAACTTAGTTACATGTGTGAAATGTAAGTATCAAACATCCCAACACCATCATTTTGTACAACTAAGCGCTGTTGTGCTTATCAAATGACTAAGTGCTAAGTCCTTGGTTTAGCAGACTGACTATCCATTCCCTTATATCTAATTTTAAGCAGGAAGATTTTGCAAAAGACTGGTCAGGATGATGTTTTTATTTCACCTGACTTACACAAAACCATGGATAAAACACTGTGGAAGAGCTGCTTTGGAATTCTGAGTTCAAGTACTCACAAGTTGGGAGTGAAAAGAATTTATGCTGGAACAAGTTTCAATGCCCTGTGTTCTGAGAATAAAAGGTTTCCTTTTTTGCCCAGCTACATTCTTGGAAGTGACTGGGATGTTTTGGCTGCAGCTCCTCAGAACACTCAGCCTGAACTCAGGGCATACAACTTCAGCATAAAAGGTCCACAGACACAAAGGTTTCCTAAGCAATGAAGTGCAATGTCTTGGGCAGTTACAGGTACCCCCAAAAGTAAATTGCTGCTTTTTTCCATTAAGATTTGGGATTTTAACTTTGACTGTCAGAATTCTACTTGATTCATTTCTTCCATTCTTTCTGAAATCATCACGCAGCCTTTTTTTTTTTTTTTCCCTTCCTCTTTATTAAACAAAAGGCAGAGTTATTACACCTAGGTCATACCTGTGGCCCAACAAGTCTGGTAGCTCATTTGGCCTTAACCAGATTGTGTTGCTTTGGGAAATGTTTTTAATACCACATGAGATAGAGAGCAGACAATGAATCTTCTTGTACCTCCTTTGTAATTAGCTTGTAATAAAATCTTACTCCTGACATTTAATAGCCTTTCTAACACCACTGGCAGCAGTGCAGCAAAACTCGGTGCTGTTCTGCGTGTATCAGATATGGAGGAATGGACTTGCATTCCTGCCCCACTGATTTCTCCCAGGACTATAGAACAGTTTGGGTTGGAAGGGTCCTTCAAATGTCACCTAGTCCAACACCTGCAATGAGTGGAGACCTCTTCACCTGGATCAGGTTGCTCAGAGTCCTGTCCAGACTGACAGTGCAGACTACTAATTTAGAGTAAAACTTATTCCTTGTACTTTGGCTTAATTTCTATAATGGGTCTTCTTCCTGAGTTTGCGTTCCTTAAGAGTCTGCAATATTGAGATGCCCACCTTGATTCAGCAGCAGCAAACTGCCCAAATGGTTCTGCAGATGTTATCAAGCACCACCTCCTCACACAGACTTCTCTGTAGGGGATGTTAACTTGGGCCTCAGTATTTCTTCAGGATTTTTATAGTCCTGAAATATAATTTTTTTAAAAAAAGCTGCAGAGTGTATGTGCAGTCAGTGAAGTCTCTGACAGCAAAGATGGAACTTGAGATGTAAGTGTAGTGTTAGTTTTTCGGAGTAGGGACTTGAGGGTAATCTAAATGCTTAAGAGTATATCTATGAAATCAGGAGAAGAGAATGTTATTTGAGGATGTTTCTAATTGCTTCTGTCTTGTGATATTGAAAAGAAGAGAATGATTTCTCCCACTCCTGGTTGCAAGATCACCCAACTGCAGGCCAGTAATCTAATAATGGAAATATCTGTAATTTTCTTTGTTTTCTTGACTAATTCTCAGTATTATGAAAGTTGTAGAATTATTGTGATTGAATCAAATATAAACCCATCCAAGAAGTAAGCAGAGTGTTTCCAAAAATTATCCTGGTTGGGATATAATAAGTTTGAAATCGGTGCTTTTATATATAAAATCTGTGGCCAAAACCCTTCATTTCCACTTCAAAGAGAAGATTTATTTAGCTTTCAAGTAATCACAAGGCAAACATGGCTGTGGTCTGTAATTTTTCTGGATGTAGTTAAGAAGTATTTTTGGAGGTTTGAGAGCTGTTGATAAAATGACAAACTACTTGTGCTTCATGAACATTCCCCTCACTTTGGAAACTGCAAATGCCCTAGACTGTAGTGGTGATAAGTTATGTATTTCATCCATAAGTATTACATGTTTACATTAATATATTTAATCATTAGTGTGGTGTATTTGCAGGAATAATTCTGTCTTTAGCTAACTACCATCGTTGCTTTCTGTTTGTCACTACTTAAGTGCTCAAGAAGTAACTGTGCTTTGGAGGAGTGGTCTGGAAGGTGCTGACAGTCACCCGTCATACTTCTCTCAGCTTTCTTACAGGAAATGTAGGCAATTCCTGTAAGAAGTGGGGTTTTTTGTCTTCTAAGTGTGCCATGGGGGAAAGAAGACTGTGGGTTTCCCTTTCAGTGTTTCATTGTCTGAAATGCCACTGCCTGGCTGCAGCTCTCCAGGACCTGGGTAACAAGGAGCATGCAGAGGTCCTGGAGCTCACCTCCTTGTGGAGAAGTGCGGCACTGGGGGAGAAGCAACCTCAGCCTTAATTGGATGTGTTTGTTATCCATGGAATTCAAAAAGGCACAAGAGAGCTACAGTGGGCTGTGTGATACTTCATTTCCACACCTGAGTGTTCCCCACACATCTGTATCAGGTTCAGGGCATTTCCTAACTCCTGCTGGGATGGCTGAGTGGGTGACATCTCTCCATCTGAGCCCTCTTTGGCTCCTGCACAGGGAACACAGGCGCTTTTAGACTTTGAGGAAGTCACGGCAGCCCCTCCTACGGTGAAGTAATCTGCTTTCCCTTCCTTTTTTATCTGTTTAGGTTTGCTGCTGCTGTGTTTTTGTTTGGTAGCATTTTCCTTAATGTTAACTCTGAGAAGCTTCAGAACTGCCACTAATCAATCAGCTAAAACAGTGGTTGTAAATTTTATCCTGTCAAATATACATCTACTTTCAGGAAAGACACAGTTGTTTTTAATTAAATCAGACATTATCTCTGCCACAATTTTTTAAAAGCATAGGAAGGTTTTAAATTCTGGGAGTATATTGAAATGTAGCAAATGTGTAACAAAATGGATAAATTTCAGCCACCTTGCTTTCTTGGAATAAAAAAGCTCTGAGGTAATTCCGTCAAATTAGCCTGGTAGAAAAGATAACATATCACAAGGAAAAAGGTACACCTTTTAACAGACTTGAATGTGCATGTATGTGTTTGCAAGAGGCTCATGTTGCCTCCTTCACATTTTTCTTTCTTCTGTCCTTCCTTTGTTGTCTTGTGCCTTTAATTATTTTTGAAATCCCAAGAAGCAGCTGTATCTGTACTTTGTCTTATATGGTAGAGACACAGTGATGTCTTGGAGCTCTCTGAAGTGCTGCAGAATAAGCTTTAAGAAGAAGAAATGAGAGAGTATAGGCTTCAGCAGAGATTCCTTTCATCAGGATATTCAGTGTTGTAGCCATCACATAAACGGCAAAATCAGGTCAGAACTGCCAGATTTCCCCTTTCTGAAAGAAAATTTTCTGTAAAGCTACCATTTAAAACTTTAGAAACAGAAGAGTTTATAAACAAGCAGTATTACAATAACTATGTTGCCTCAGGCAGCTTACTTCAGAATTTTTCTTCGCTCAGTTTTGTAGAATGTGTGGTGCATAAATTAAATCTGTGTCCTGACACTTGTAATTGTTAGGGAGATTTTAGTGATGTGCTTGCTAATGCACTCCTCAGTGCTGTGAGGCTTTTGCCTTGAGCTTAGCTCTTTGGTTTTCACTCTGTTTAAGTGGGGCGAGTGGTTATGGCTTGGCTCAGCGGGTGCTGGGGCATGTGGCCACAGAAGAGGTTTCTTCCCCTCTTTGTCCTCTGCAGAAGCTATGACGAGCTGGAAGGGAGGAGAAAGCCTGCAGTCCTCTGACGTGACAGCCCTGAGTGAAGCTGAGGCAGCCACGTTAAAACAGATGGATGAATGAGCCCCTGCTGCTTCTCTTCTGTTGGTAGCCTTAAATCTCATATCTTGCAAAGCCAGCTGGGCAGAGGAGCCGACATTTGTGGTTATATAGTGTAGTGAGCTTGGATTGGCATATTGGTGCAGAGGGGAAGCTCACCTTGCTCTGTGCAAGGTGCAAGCTGCTGGTGAAGCTTGGAGTAGCAGGGTGGATTTGGAGCTGAAACTCTGTAGTTGTGAAGGAAAGCGCTTGTGCAACACTGACTAGTTTGTGAACAAGAGATGTGGCTCTCTAGCGTGGAGCCAGATGTTAGAGAAAGTGCTCCCCAATCCTTGCCCAAGTTTTCTTGTAAGGCTTTGCTCATCATCCTGGTCTCATCAGTCTGTATATTTTTGAGATTCTTCAGGACTCCCAAGTCCTGGGATACAAAATGAAAAGCTTAATTCCAGTAAGTGTTGACCTCTTTGTCGGGATTCATTCCTTTTATGTAGTGATTCACATTGGGACACTGGGCAGCAAGATGTAGAGCTCAGCTTCCAGTATTCTTTCCAGTCAGCACCTGTGTGTCAGCATCAGCTTCTTCTGTCCTCCTGTGAATCTCTTCATACAAAATTTGTATGGCTCTGATAGAAGGGAAACAATGTTTTTCCACCAAACTCAAGTATTTGCTGAAGGTCTCTGCTTTCACTACATCTGTCACTGGCAGCTGTAAGAAAGCCAGAGTCATTTTGGCTACTGAAGCTATTTGGCAATTTATTGCGTGTTTCAGCAGCACTATTCAGAGCTAGATTGGACCAAATTGAATTTAAGTTTTGTTCACTTCTTCACCAGTCAATGGAGGTATAATCATGTCTTCTGGGGGATTGATGAGATTTCACTGCACAGGCCAGAAAGGTTTCTCTTAGTTGATTCTGACCTCTAGTACTTCACTGTTTTGGTTTGTTTTTCTAGTCTTCTCTCTAAGCCTGAGAACGCAACCTTGACCTTCTACGACCTAAGCTGCAGCTGCTCACACGTGAAATGCCAAAACTTGGACGTGGTGATCCTTATGGGTTCTTTCCAACTCAGCATATTCTGTGATTCTGTGCACTTCAGACATATTTCTTTTGACAAAATGACTCCTAGATTGCCCCATTTTTGTATGGCATAAGCAGTCATGTTTTTAAGCACAAAAAATGTTGTGTATAGCAGTTTTTTTAGTGGATGGATTTGATTTTTTTCTTTCTGGGGGAGAACTGCACTGGAGATTGCCTTTATGGTTTTGACATGTAAATTTCAATTTAGTAGTATGTTTATTAATGCTTCCAGCTGTTTTTCTAGTTTTTTTCTAGAAATTAACACTTCAGCCATTTAATTAAAACCTTTGGAATTTTTTTTTTTAATTTCAGTTTCCCTTTTTAGTTTAAGTATCTTCTGTATGACTCTTTAACCTCATTTTTAAAGTACTTTTAAATGGTTGGTTTGTGATCTGAGTTATAATGAGTCAATATAATTTTCTTTCTAAATTTGACCAGTGAGATGAAGAGCAATTCAAAGTTTTCTGATAAGCTTGCATGGAGCTTTGGATTATTGCTGTCTTTCTTTCTCTGTATTCTAATGAGTATAGTTTCATCCTTTTGGTTGCTTCCAGTGGGGAAATTAACTTAGAAGATATTTGCCATCAGTTCATGCATGCATGAAAAAAAATTGCTTGCAAAAAGTTCTTAAAGGTAATTTCAGCATAGTCTTTATTTAGTATTTCACCCATTAAATGAGTGTGGGGAGCAGTAGCTACTTAAGAGAAATGAGGTGTTAAGAGAAAACAAGAAGTGTGGAATAAGTTGGGGTGTATATACTTGCAGCTTGTGGGTTTCTGAGGAGCAGCTGCTCTGTTAATTCTCAACCCTTTGTCTGGAGTAACTCTGGGCACTCCTGCAGTTTTAACACAGGATAAAAGTATGCTTGTGGATAGCTAACACTCAATATATGCCTTCTACTAGAAGTTCACAAGCTGCCACAAGCTCTTTTATAGCATTTGGACCCGAATATGGGACTTCTGGCCCAAGGTTTGTGAAATTTGACCTTCACAGATTGTCTCCATCTACACAGAAGTTTGTATTAAACACTCACCTTGTAGTCATGTTAGTGCAATCTGCATTTTAGGACAGAGGGTTGTTTAGAAGAAGACCATTGTCTTCCCTCATAGTAAACAATGTGTCCTGATTAATCTGGGTAAGACTGTAGTTGTCTTTGTAGATGTGTTCTGTTCCATTCCAAATGGCCATGTCATTTGAAGTTCCTAGATAAACCTTCATCTATCATCATTTAAAATATGCAGATTCAGGATTTAATCATTCACTTGAGCTGATGTTATTTTCTGGTGATGTGTATCTTTGAGACTACTTTAAAATAACCCAAAAGTGACTGGTTTGGTAACTTGGCTTGGTTTAGCCTGTTTCACCATGTCAGTAATCTAAAAACAAACGTTAATTTTTTATTATTTTTTAAATTACTTTTCTCAATATAAACAGATAACATGAATTTAATCCCTTGTTAATGTGTCAAGCTGACATATATCTTGGTGAAAGCTTGAAGGAGTCCCAGATTTGTGGTGGTAAAGAAGCCAAAAAAACCATTTAGCTCTGGAGTGATAAAGCAAGGATGAAAGTGAGAATTAATCTCTTCCTTTTTTTTTCTTTTTTTTCCCTTCCCCAAAATATTCTGGTGCCCTGTCAAATGATTGCTAATGAAAAATAATTTTGCTAATGTATTTTAAAATCATTTTTCAGTTTCATAATTTGCCCAAAATGTATGCTTGTTGTGTAATACATGATGCTTGCTCATACGATGAATATATGTTTATATGAACATATCACAGCCAAAAATTAAAGTACCATTAACAACTGCCTCATATGTAACAGCCACAAACTAAAGTGCAAGAAGCTCCACCTCAACACAAGGAAGAGCTTCTTTACACCAAGGGTGGCAGAGCACTGGAACAGGCTGTCCAGCAAGGTTGTGGAGTCTTGCTCTGGAAACATTCAAAACCATCCTGGACACATTCTTGTGTCACCTGCTCTAGGTGACCCTGCCTTGGTAAGGCAGGTGGACTGGATAATCCCCAAAGACCTCTTCCAACTCAAACTATTTTGTGATTCTGTATCCACCTGTGACAGTTTGGTGCTCCCCTACTACATGGAGCTTTCCTCACAGCACTACTTGGTGCAGGGTGATAAACTGCCAGCCTCAGCTGTAAATTGAGCCTAGATTTGTCAGCCTATTTTAATAACAAAAATCTGGAAATGGATAGGGAACTTGCTGAAGTTAATGGAAGGACCCTAATCAGTGGGATTGGAACCAGTCATTGACAATGCAATTCTTTGGCAGAAAGGCCCTTCTGTGAGTGTTCTTTCAAAGTACTCCTCTAAAAGCAGGGTGCCATTGGCTGCATGGAACCATTTTCAGTCCCTTTCATGCCCTAGTTTCTCTTTATCATGACTAGTTAGCAGCTCTTTGTGTTTGCTGGTGGCATGGCTGCATGTGCAGTGCTAGTGCTGGCTGCTGAAGAGCGGATTTTGAATGACGCTTTTGGGTGTGCACCGAGAGCTCAGCTGCAGATGGGAAGTGCCTTTCCTGTGAAATTTAGATTAAAATTGCCACATGTAACATATTCTGCAGTCAAAAAATGTAGATGAGGCTGTAATTCATGAAACAGATATTGAAATTTTAAATATATAATCTTGATGGATTATATCTTTCTTCCCAAAGCTCAGTGTTGTCTGTTTGTAATAAAGCAACTTCATAAAACTATACATGAGAGAAGAAAGTAGACCTTTAGATGTGAGCCTAGGGTTGAAATATTTCTGCGTATTATTTCCTGTAAGTTCTCTGTTCATATATGGGGCTGTAAGTTTGGGATTTTTTTTTTTTTAAGTGCGGATGGATCTATAGATATCAATCATACTTAAACTGAATAGGCTTTTCAAATATACCTATCACACAATGTGGTTTTGTGTTTAACTAAACATATATCCTACAGTTGTTAATCTGTCAAACTGCCCTTGGAATCTATAGCCATCTGATCAAGTAAAAGAGGGTTGGATAAAATCTCATATAAGGTTTTGAGGAAATGCATGTCTAAGAGAAATCTTTACTCCTAATTTTAAGTAGTATTCTAGTACCATGTAAGCTTGTAGTTATTCAGCATTTAAAGTGTTTCCTCCCATTTTGATGGTGAATTGCTGTATCTGTATAATTTTTCATGGATCATTTCCTGTCCACAAAAGACTTTATCTTAATACTGAGCCTTTCTAGTAAACACTCAATAGATAGGAAGTTATAGCTTCATAATAGACCACATCTCTGTGGAAATCTGTAAACATCCTTTTACCTCCTTTTTTTTTTTTAATATTTATTCATTAGTCATTCCTGCTATGCTGCTTGATTTTTGTGAGAGCTTTGCAAGGCAGTGCTTGTCAAATAGGACTTTTCACTTTGTTGATGCACCAAACTAAAGCTGTACAGAGAGGGTGTATCAGTTTGAATGTTAAGGTACTTTATGTAGCCTCCAAAGCAAAGTTAATAACCTAATAGGCATCTTTATGGCCAAAGGAAGAGCTTTGCACAAACAGAAAAGTTGCATAATACTCTGGGAATATTTTTTTCCCCATTAGCTCTTTGGAAAAGGTTAGTATCAGGAGAGAGGTAAGCTGATGACCATAGATTGAATACTACTAGTAGGCAACCCGAAACAGTAATTTTTGTGCTGAGCTGGTGGTCCTGCCCACAAGGTGATCACGATTTTTACCTGGTTTGCAGCTTGTTCTCTGCACACTGAAGAACCAGTTATGTCTCCAGCTCCCCAGTTTTCATGCCTGAGGTTCCTTCCACAGCAGGAGCCCTGTCCTGTTCCACTTCACAAGCTCCAGGAACCTCAGCATAGCAGTAAGCACGTCTGGGACTGGGATCCCATGCCTGGCCAGCCTGGCCGCCTGGTGAACCTGCCACAACACCTGGTCCTGGTCCATCAGAAAAAATGAAGAAACTGTGGGCTTATGCTTCCTTCAGCCACAGCTTCTCTTTGGGTTTGCCCCATAATACATCCCAGTGAGGAATTCTGTCAAAAGCATCTGCTCCATTGAACATCTTTTTTTGCTTATGGATCAAGAAAAATAGAAATTACCTCAGTTGAGATCAACAACTTCTGTACCTTTTAGCATAATTTCTCAAACTTATTGGTTCAAAATTTGAGATTTATTTCCAAGAAATTCCTCTGTGTGTGCATACATAATATATAAAGATTTCATCATCTGCTTTCCTATAGTCCCTGACTTAATTATAATGGCTCCTATAAGAGATGCCCAAGATATTCTGTCTGAAGTTGTTGAAATTTAAGGCCTGAGAACCAGGCAAGTCTTGATTTCTAATTCCAGAAACTGCACTGCTGATGTTTGGGCTTTTAATTCCTTTTCTGGTTAATTTGGCAAAGTGCTGGTTGGTGAGATAATTTTCACTAAGAAACCTCCAAATCATGTCAGTTTTGAAAAGTATCCATTTCCTTTCACCCATGACTTCTAATCTCACTTAAGAGTCCATAAATAAGTTACATCACATAACCTAAGTTGCATCAGAGGTGGCTGATGTAACTTTTCTGAAGCTCAAATCTCTTGGGGCAGCCACCTGGGTCCCCTCATTTTGGCTCAGTGGGTGTGACTCTTGCTTCTGCATCTCTCCTTTCTCATGTGAGCCAAGGAGCAAAGGGGTGTTCTGCCTTCATCCTGACTGAATTGAGGTTGTGAATTGTGTGTCTAAGGCCTGGGGAGTTCTACTTCTCCTTCACCTGCTGATATTGTCTGATTTTTTAAATTATTATTTTTAATATCTGTGTGTTATCTAGGAAAACTGACAAGGACATCCATCATCTCAGGTCAGGCTTTACTGTGCTGCTGTAATGCAAACCAAAGGAGGGAGATAACTTCTATTTACCATAAAAATTAGCTTTACTGGCTTTTGTTGGAGAGCTCTCTCAAATCTCAAATCTGTCCACTTACCTTCCTGTCTTTTTACCTTCCTTTTTCTCTCTCATGATTCCACCCTGTACAAAATACCTGTATTTCTGCATGTCTGCTCTATACTATTGGATGTTTTCGGAAAAAGTGAGTATCCCTTTCACAAAACCTTTTGGACAGCTGGTATAAGGAAGGAAATGGCCTGAATTGTGTTTGAATTACTGACACAGTCTCCAAATACCTTGGATTGCCAAGTCAGGAAGGTCTTTTCAATGACAGCAATACTTCAAAGACCTAATTCTTTCAATTAGATAAACCATGCAGAATCACAGCTCTATACTTCTTTCTGACAGATCTAACATTATTGATGAATATATGGTGGGTTGATCCTGGCTGGATGCCAGGTATCCACCAAGTGCTCTATCACTCCTCAGCTGGACAGGGAACAAAGGATATAATGAAACACCCATGAAGCAAGATCACTTACCACAACCAAAACAGCTAGGGAAAGTTGGTTTAATGTTACCAATCAAATGAGAGTAGTATAATGAGCAATAAAACTAAATAATAAAATACCTTCCCCACCACCCTTTCTTCTTTCCGGGCTTAACTTTGCTCTCAATTTTCTCTACCTCCTTGCCCCAGCAGTGCAAGGAGGGTGGAGAATGGAAGGTACAGTCAGTTCATCCCACGCTGTTTTTGCCACTCCTTTCTCCTCACATTGAGGACTTCTCTTCACACTCTTCACCTGCTTCAGTGTGGGGTCCCTCCCACAGGAGACAGTCCTTTCTCCACGAACTTTTCCAAAGGGTGTCCTTCCTACGGGCTGCAGTTCTTCAGGAACTGCTCTGCTGTGAGTCCCTTCCAGTAGGGTGCAGCCCCTCAGGAACAGGCTGCTCCAGCATGAGTCTCCCACAGGGTCACAAGTCCTGCCAGCAAACCTTCCACAGCATCACAGCATCCCTTAGGTTCCCACCTGCCCTGGTGTGGGGCCTCAGGTGGATCTCTGCTACACCATGGAGCTCCATGGGCTGCAGGAGGAGAGCCTGGCTCACTGTGGTCTGCACCAGGGGCTGTGGGGGATTAAAGTTCTCTGTGAGGCTGAGCGTCATGTTGTTGTCCTGTTTTCAGCCTTCTAAATTGGAGTCAGAGTTTTCTCACAGGCTTTCATGTAAACAAAGCAATGTTTTTTTGTAACTATCTATATTGTTTACATTCCTTTCTGTAGGAGAGACAATTGATGGACACATTCTCAGACCAGTGGAATTGAAGAGGTTGAACCTCAGTCTTCCCACGTGGTCTCATTTCTAGAAATCTACATAAACTGAAAGAAAAAATTAAACTCTCTTTTCCCACTCTGACTCTGCTGTGGTCTCTGCATCTCTCTTAAACAACACGATGGTGCACTACTGTCTTATGTTTATCAAGAACTAGCATTTTTCTCATGTTGTGTGCCTTCCATAATCCAAAAGAAGTACAGCTGTTCGGGTTTTTTTCCCCCAGATAATGTTCCATTTTTATTACTGCATAAATTAGCAGCCAAAGAAGGTTCTGCAGGTCTCCTGTTTCCTAGCCTCATTTGGAGCTAGCAAAAAGGAAGCAAATATAAAGCCAGTCCAGTTGTGCCACTGTTCTTTGCTCTGGTATTGGCACATTCTAATACAGTCTTTCCTTAAAACATGCAATCATGATATCCTTTTTGACTTACTCATCTGCTATTAAGTACAATAAAAGTTTCATAGAAACTCAGATTAGTATCTGATGATCAGAGTAAATTTACAAAAAAAACAAATCAGCAACAAACAAAAGCATCAAAAACTTATTCATAAGAAGATTCCCTGTGTATTTTCCAACTTGAAAATAAATGCAGCTTGTATTACATGAGTCTCTTAATAATTAGCCAACTTCTGGTGTGTGTGTAGTTGATTAGTATCCTCTGCTACTTCCTGGGCTAATGCTAGACACAGATGTTACAGGTCTTGTCTCTACTGGAAAATAATGTCATCACATAATTTAGTAGAACTGGTACTAAGCATGCTTTTTCATGGGCCTATATTAACTGGTAAGTTGAAGCTGCCATCAGTATGTTTGGTCCTGTGCAGTCCAACTGCTGTGTTGAAATAGTAATATTCTGGGTAATAGTGCCTTGTGCTTAAAGATGTTCCTTCCTGTGTGGTGGCACTTGCTGTTACTGTCCTGTGTTCATGTGAGAGACTGGTCTCTGAGGTGGCAGTCTGTCACCCCTTCCGAGCCTGTCTCCTTCCCCCACAGTGGTGCTTATGCAGAATTGCCTCTTGGCTACCCATTGGCATAGCTGGGGCACTATTTCAGATGTAGGCATGTGACTTTCCAGTTGCAGATTAGTTACTTCCTGCAGAAAGTCCTAACTTGTGTTGTAATGTCCACTGTGCAAAGGGTGCACAGATGTTCTGCTGCAATCACTGGTGTTTGCTCCTCTGAAGAAAACAAGAAGCACTTCAGAGCTCATTTCTGTAGAGCTGCCATCCTGCACATCCTGCGCTGCCAAGTCACAGCTGCTGCATGTCCTGCTGGACATGGAAGTGCCCAGAGGTGAAGAGGAAGCACTGGAATTAAAGTTCTGATCTCAGGGCACATGGTCAATATCTGAATTATATATCTGTCTTCTTCTGGAGTGACTGCAGAGCAAGAGATGATGGAAATGAGAGCAGTTTCCTAATTTCCTACTAGAAAATAATTTAATTGCTGGAGAGAATGAGGCAACTGTTTACAGACAGGGCTGTCTGAAGATAGATCTGCAGCTAGGAGTTAATACCACCTACTGATTTTTCAACAGTAAAAGGAAAGTGGTGAATAAATAATAAAGATTATCTGTTTCTGTGGAACAGTTCTCACTAGTAAGTGTGAAGGGAGGTAGCTGCCATTAACCTCCTGTGTAGGAGCATATAACTGATGGTGCAATAACTGTAGCTATCTTGAGAATCATGTGGCCTTGAGGAAAAAGGAGTAATTGCTTCATATCTTTGGCTTTCCTTCTTAACAGTTGTGCTTTTCACAATCTTGTTCAAGAATCTCCTGCTCAGGTGTGAAGGAAGGGGTTTGTTTGGTGTGGAATCCCCTGCATCGCTATCCCATCCTTGAGATCTGCATGGCAAGGCTTGCCAGCTTGGGCATTGGTAGGGACACATACAGTGTGTGATTAATCTGAGAGCTAATTAGGTTCTTATTCTGACTGTACTAATGTGTGTCTCATGGGACGTTCAGATGGGCGTTTAAGATTTCGTTCTTCTCCAACTACCTCTCCCCCATCCAGGCTTTCTAAGAAATAAGGATGTGCATGATTTTAATCTCTTAACTGTTTCTGGGGCACCCAAAGTGACTTGTGCTTTTTGGGACTATTTGAGGAAACTGCCTGGAAAAATCCAACCTCATTCAAATGCCAAGTTGTATGCCTGGGATAACTGATCACTTTTAAAAATAGTAATTGTCATTTAAAAGCCTACTTTTTAGTATTTTAGAACTGTTTTGTATAATGTTCAACTCCTTATTTGCATATACCTTGAAGTACTTTGCAGACTGAGTATACTTTGCTAGCTTGGAGTAGAGTCCTACTTTTAATGTGGGATTTTATTAGGAGACACTCATAGTTTTTCCATTTGAGGTTCTGAAGAAGCATTAGACCAGCAATTTTAAATTTTGCAAGAGCTGTTTCCCCAGGATATATAGAGTGAATAATTTTGGGGTTGTTGTATTTTTAATTCTGCACACTGAAGCATTGAGCTTTTATTATCTCATGTACAGATGAGGAAAAAGACGTGTATTAAATCCTTAATTATTTGCCCTTTTCCACTTTTGGGAGCTGCACCAGTAGATTCTTTGGATACTCAAGAGAGTATTTTTCTTTTTGGGACACTTTTCTGTTAGGAACAATAAGATGCTTAGGTGCTTCCAGGAGTATTTTGGTGTCAGTACAAATCTCCCATGAAACAGCACTACAGTAAAGATTTTGAAACTGGAAGGTCTTTTGTTTCATGAGACATCTGGCCCAACTTACTGAATTACAGATAAGAGAGCAATCTCTTGCTGAAGTTGCTGGTATCCTTGCTGAGCCCTGGGTTCTTGTCCCTCTTTTCTCTGCTATGAATGCACTGCTGAGGAAGTTGGCTGTAGGCATCTCAGATAGCACATAGCCTCTGTGAGGGGGCTGGATTTTGTTCCTCACTGCTCCCTTTTTCTCCTGGAGAAATGTTGGTTAGTTTGGTAATGCCTTTACACTTGCCAGGAAGGAAACTTATCTTTTTCTTTCTCAGAAAGTTCACTGGTACTGGTACCTGCAGTTCCTGTCTCTGGAACCTAAATTCCCCACCCTAAAACGGGTGGGGGGTTGTTTAATGAGTTTCCATCAGCACTGGTTGCAGAAGCCTATTCAAGTACGACCTGACTTTGCTTTGCATGCTCTGCTGACCATAGTGAAGCCAAAGGATGTTTTTTGGGTGCATTGAGGAACACAGAGAGTGACCACAGAGACAAATAAATGCATCCACTGACCTCGCTGCTACATTGCTATCACCAAGTTATCTTCCTCTCCCAAGCACACATGACTAATCACAGCTACAGAGAGCTGCAAGGAGATAAGCTTACAGGGAAAGAGAAATCAGACTGACACAGATGTTTCACAATCTGAGAGTTGTGTGGTTACTGATGTATATCAGGTTACAGTTAAAGAGAGCTTGTGTTTTACATGCATGCGTACATCTAATGCCTGCTTGCAGTTGTGTTTAGTTGTTTGGGTGGGTGTTTCTAATGCAGATTGGATTCAGAAATATCAGTGCAAAATATTTTAAGTCCTTCATGCTCTGTTGCTTGTGCATACCACGGACTTTCTTTTATTCTATTTAAATAAGAAGCATGTTCTAGTTATTTTGCGACATTCTTCTTTGTGGAAGTTAAGACACAAAGTTGAAGGAACAGGTGATTGATCAAAATGTTGTTTGCTACCTTGTTAAAATTGCAAAGCTAAATTCAAGGTGATTCTTAGGGATTTAAACCTATATTGAATAGAATTTAGAAGCCAGTTTCCTAAATACCATTTTGGGGATTTTTTTCTCTAAATCTTTTAACAACAGTCACCATGATCATCTTCACAATTTGTCACAGCTGAGAAAGCTACTAACCATTTTTCCATGTGAAAGTAGATGAGAGAGAAGAGTGTAAAAGTAAAAGGGAACCAACCAAATGGTTAGACTGCTTTTTACTACCCCAGTGTGAAGTTCTCCCTAGTTATTGTCCAGAAGCCTGGAGAAGAGAACAGAAAGTGAAACCAGGGTCTGCCTCCGTAACAGCACAGGCTTCCTCTCAAACCCTTGTGCAGTCACCTGCTTCTGCAGAGAAATAAAGTAAGAAGCCACTACTAGCACGGTCACTCATGTTGGCACAGGGGACTTGCAGCTAACACAACCTGCATCAGCATTCACCCCACCAGAGGGATGTAGTCCAGAGGGACTTGCCAGATGCTTCCTCCTCAGAAAACACATTTTCTTCTGAAGAAGTGAGCAGAGGCTTTGTAGCAGGAATAAGTACTTATCTGGAAGAAAATGGTGGCCTGAAGCAGATGATGCTTTATCTTCAGATGGTTGCTTGTCACAGCTCCTATACGAGCACAGGCTGGGGGGGCTCTGTCTCCCCATACTGCCTTACCAGAGACTGGGTGAGGTTCTGCCTTGTTACTGTTCAGGGCACCTGCACACAGATATCCTAAGACACAGCTCTGTGAGTCTTGCCTATGAGGAGTGCAGCAGTGGAGGGGCTCTGTAGAATGCGCCCCCCCCCCCCCCCCCCCCCCCCCCCATCACTACTCTAAAGTAGAGACTCACTTTAGTGTTTCCAGAACTTGAACCCCTGTACGTTTTTGACCTTTTGGTTTTCACATCTGCTGCCAGTGGTGCTACCCTGCTCCGCTCCCTGCTAGGAGGTCACTGTGCAGATTGTAGAGCAGATACTACCAGTGCCAAGCTGCTTGTGTCACTGTGAGAGGGAGGAGCGTTGGTGGGGGTGGGTTTTTTTGTGGTGATAACATCTTCACCATACCTACTCCTTACCTTCTTCACTGAAAATTTCTTCCAGTAACTGGGCAGCATCGCCTGGCATTGAGGTACAATGAAATTATATTTCTTTTACCTCCTGTAAAGAACTTCCTTCCACTGATGTTAGGCAGAAGGAAGTAGGTTTTTGCCCTACACCACTTTCTCCACAGTTTAGGATTTCTTCTGAGGTTCCTACACAGGGATGAATGTTTGATCTTCTATCAACCTGCCTCCCACAGTGTGGGGTTCTGTAACTAGACAAAGATGATGCTTTGCATACTTTTTCTAAGCACCCTCCAGCAAAATGAGTCTCTTCCCTCTGAAGGGAACTCTCAGGTGGGCATAAGAGGCTGCGGCTGGGTTACCTGTCTGCAATCCCTGCTGAAAGCTTTGGGACTTGCTCCAGGGGTGTGTGCATGTGGCCACAGGTTCTGCTTTCTTCTCATACATGAGACATGCACTGAGCAGTGGTGCTGATGGGCAAGGGGTATTCCCCAGCTGTGCATGGACCTACAGTAGTGCTCTCTGGCTTCAGAGCTGGAGAGCAGCTCCCTGGCAGAGAGGGAATGAAGGAGGTCATTTGGAGAAGCAACTGGGTTTGCTTTTCCAATATATTCAGGTTCAGGGGTTTGGTCTCTTTTTCTTTCTCTTTCAGGTGTTTACTTTGCCTTGGGATTCAGGCCACTATGATAGTGTAAAGTTTAAATGAAAGGTCCCAGTTCCTATCTGAGGTTTTTCAAACAAAAAGGTTAAATGGTTTATTTGTCCCTTTTATCTTGCCAAAGTCCTGCAATATATTTTCACTGAGGTGTCGTACTTTATATTAGGGGAGAATGATTGTGATTTTGCGAATGCAACATTTGGGGTGGATTCTGCTGCTCCCTGAAAAATAACTTACTTTTTACTGACAGTAGGAAGCAGTTGTACATGCTTTCTGGTTTTTTTCCCTATCTGAAAGAGCACTCCTATAGAAATGAGTGGGAATTTTCCCATTGGAAATTAGAATGATGAGAAGAACAATGCAAAGCTTCCACAGTAGAAGTCCTTAGAGGTGTTGATCCTTTTGATATAAAGAATCTCACTTTACCCTTGTGAAGATCCTACTTCATAAAATCCCTGTTGGTGAGAGTGGTGAGTTCTAGATGCAAAATGATGGCATAAAGCACATTACTTCTCTGTAGCTAAGCCTTTGAAATTTTTGGCCCAGAGAGATTATCATTAGAAATTTTATAGAACAGAGGATGTAAAAATCTGCAAGAGGGGAAAGCTACACATAGCTGATGACTGTTGGCATCATGTAGGCACCTAATAGCATGAAGTGGGCTTCACAGAAGCAAAAGACATCAGCAGCACTGAAGGCTTGGCTGAAAGTGGGCATAGCTCTCTTGACATTCCAGAGGTTTAGTACCTGTGATTTAACTTCCTCATCTCACCCAAGTCTAGAGTTACAGCTTTCTAATGCAACATAGAAAATCAGCTTTCAGGATTAAAAAAAAATAAAAAAAAAAAAATAAAAGCTATCTTTTTTTTTTCCTGCTAGTATTCTAGTAATATGCGTTTAATAAAAATTTTGCTTCTGCTAGAGGCACAAATAGAACTTGTAAAAGTTCATTTGTGAAGTTACTTCACTGGCAAAGGGCTAATAGGATTAAATTCAGAGTCTGAAGAGGCTAATACTTTAGCTTGCCCAGAAATCTTGGGTTTTTTAAATCCAAAGCTTCAAGCAAAGTTTTCCTGTGTGTTGCATATAAGGATAAGTACAGAAGGCCTGATAGGACTGTCTGTGCAAGATGTGTCAGCTGGAGCTTTGCTGTATTCATCTTCAGTGCCAAGCAACTCCAATTCCTCTTTGGTCAAACAAACTTTTTATTCATCGAGGTGCAGTTGTTTGCCAGAGCTATTTGCAGTCATGTGTCAGAGGGGGTACAATTAATACATTGTAAAAAAAAAAAAAAAAATTTAATGGTGTATGTTGTGGAGATTTAATAGAGCCCTGCTGGCAGTGCTCTGAGGACCAGTGCAGGGTAAAGATTTGCCAGATCATAGCTGAGCACTTGAAATTTTTCAACCAGCAGGAAGGAAAAAGTGTGTGAGAGAGCCCGTGGGAACTGTATTTTGGTTCAGCAGCGTCCGCTAACATTGTCAAACTGCCTGTCTCAAACTGTTAAGGCTGATAAACTGCCAGTAATTATCATTTAGAAAATTAGCAGCTGCCAAAACCATCACACACATCACATGTGTTAGTTGGACTGGTTTGAAATTACTTTGCTGAAAGAAAAAAGAAAGAAAAATTCCCGAGCCTGCATCTGCTCCAAGAATAGCGTTGAGTTTTGACATATGACAGTTGGTGCTGGCAGAAGTTATTTTTGTTGTTCGGAGCAGGCTTGGGGGATACTTTCTTGGAGTGCGTCACTACTGCTATTTACCGTCCAGGTAACAGGACAATTGAGACCTTTGAATATTGCAGCAAATCTAAATAAACAGCTGAAGTATGTGGGATCTCCTTTCCCTTCCCTTCTCTTTCCCTTCTTGTCTATGACACTGGACAGAGAGAATTAAAATAACGGTTGCCACAAGGAAAACTTTCTTATTTTGCGGTTGATTTCCAGCCACTGCAAAGAAACTGAATCATCATGAGCAGGGCAGAGCGAAAGCTTAGAAGCAGCTTTGGCTGCACACCACCATCAGTGCATGTCTTCACAATCTTCCCAAAGAGCCCATATGTAAAAAACATGGCTTGAAGCAGAGCAAATGTCATTCATTTCCTCCCAAAGGAAACAGAGTGCCATGACCAAGAGCTAGGGATGATATGATCACAACCATATCACGACAATATTGCTGTAAAGGAAGATGAGGGTGGTGAAATGACCATATAGAAGCTTGCACAACATTTTTCACACAGAGGTTTGTGATTTGGTCAGTCATCAATGAATAAGCTGGTGCAAAGTCTCTGAATCAGTGATCTCTAAGTCTGAAGGACTCAGAGTTGTCAGCACAAGAAAATATCACATTTTAGTTTACATTTTAGTGTGTGTACCTTTCTACTTGTATTGAGTGCAAGGGTGTAAAAACTTCATGTGCTCTCTGCTTTTCCTTCCAGGCTGTGGTTCAAGACAGAACTTCTGGGGTGACACAGCCAAGCTCTGAAGTTCCTGCTCACATGTTCTCTCCTGTGTTGCTCCACCCATCTCTGTTTCATAATTAAAACCAAAACATTTTGGAGTGATTGATATTAAACCCCCGTGTCTCAAAGATTCAGTGACCAGTGCAATGTAACCAACAGGAAAATCAGTTGAACTGAGATAAATGGAGAATTGCAGCAGAACAGCCTCTGCGTCTAAGGGATAGGGACAACTCAGGGTTTATCTTCAACAGCAATTCTGATTTGTTTTGGAAGTACACCTTTTCAATAACTGATGTCATGTATCAGCTTAATCAAACTCTTTGTGAAACACAGAAGGAGAATTTTCTCTTTTCAAACAATATTTCTGGTACTGTGAGGTATTCAGGGACTACCAAATGGGAATGAAAATGAAAGGAAAATGTATTGCATTTCATTATTTCCTCTATGTGAACACTTTACTGTGTCTAATTCTGTTAATCTAAAATTATAAACAAACTTAGGCTGATACAATCTAATTTTCATTATAGACACCAAATGCTATTATGTTGGGCAACAAATTGGCTTAAGATAATTCTGTCTTTACAAAATAAGATTGTAATCAACAGATTTATAGTTTAATAGTCTCATGATATATGTATACCCTATAGCTTTTAGAGCTTTATTTTCAGTTTAGAGTTCCCATTAGTCTAATTTAAGATTATTGGTACAATCATTTGATTTAAGATATGCCTTTTTATAAACCAACAAAGAGTGCCAGCATGAGATACTGAAAGGAAGGAGTGTGAGGGAACATCAGTGAGATGTTTTATTGCAGAGTTGTTGATGCATGAGACTTAGTGACAAAAGTATGCAGTGAGAGCCTGTGTTCGCTCTAAAGTTTGCAAAGGGCAGGGGACAGTGAGGATATGTAGGGTCCCAACTGGGAAAAGGGAGGTTATTTTAGTCTGAAATAATGCTTTTGCCAAAATATAAAATCTTTTTGCAGGTCAAAAATACTTTTTTCATTATTTTCTGCTTTCCCAAGTCAGTCTAAACTGTAATCTCTGAACACCATGATCTAGTTTATTGGCCAGATAGCACTTATCTTCAGATATAAAAGGCCAACAGCAGAACCCTTACTGACAGGAATATAGAAATCAATTGCATCTTATTTATGTAAGTACTTAAAAGAGATTAGGCGTTTATCTGCGCATGCGTGTTTTAGTTTCTGATTTATTCATCTACTTTTTTTGTACCTTAAAACAGCAAATCTGCTCCCTTTTGCTTTTTTCTTTTTTTTTCTCTCCAAAACAGGTTTTTGTTTTTATAGAATGGTTTGGGCTGGAAGGGACCTTAAAGACCATTTAGTTCCAACCACCCTGTCAAGGGCAGGGACACCTTCAACAAGACTAGATTGCTCAGAGCCACATCCAACCTGACCTTCAACACTTCCTGGGATGTGGCATCCACAGCTTCTCTGGGCAACCTGTTCCAGTGCCTCACCACTTCTGAGTAAAGAATTTCTTCCTTATATCTCATTTAAACCTACTCTCAGTTTAAAGCCATTCCCCTTCTCCTATCACTACATTCCTTTGTAGAAAATCCCTCTCCGGCTCTCTTGCAGCCCCCTTTTGGTACTGGAAGGTGCGGTAAGGTCTCCCCGAAGCCTTCTCTTCTCCAGTCTGAGCAACCCCAGCCTACATACATAGGAGAGGTTCTCCAGCTCTCTGATCCTCTTCATTATCTCCTCTGGATTCACTCCAAAAGGTCTGTATCCTTCCAAAGTCTGGGGCCCCAGAGCTGGATGCAGCATTCCAGGAGAGGTCAAACAAGAGCAAGAGCAGAGGGGCAGAATCTCGTCCCTGGCCACGCTGTTTTGGATGCAGCCCAGGACACAGTTGGCTTTCTGGGCTCTGAGCACACAGTGCCAGGTCACATTGGGCTTCTTGTCCACCAACATCCTCAGGTCCTTCTCCTCAGGGCTGCTCTTGATCCATTTTCTATCAGGCCTGTGTTTGTGTTTGGGATTGCCCTGACCCTGATTGCACTTGTCCTTGTAGAATGTCATGTGGTTTGCACAGTCCCACCTCTCAAATCTCCTAAGGTCCCTCTGGATGACACTCCTTCCCTCCAGCATGTCGACTGCACCGCACAGCCTGGTGTCAGCAAACATTGCTGAGGGTGCAGTCATGTGCCTGCAGTTTGTTCAGCTTCTTGTCTGAGCAAACTGGCAGAAATAATTAATTAAGCTTGCATAGTAAGTGGGCTGTGGATCTGGGTCATTTGTAACAAATAGGTGAGACTTCGTGTAATGATTTTGCTAACGTGGTGAGGTGTGTATACAGGAATGTGAATTTCTAGCTGGCTAGCTCTGTGTGATCAGAGTTAAAGAATGTATACCTTTATTTCAGAAAGTGTATGAAATATGAGGATAGGTACATGTTGCTCTGCTGTGGGATGTTCTGAAGGACTGGCGGGGTGAGACAGTGTCCTCTTCCTCCTGCTTTATCCCTTGCTCTTTCAAGGAACTGTAATCTTCTTTAGGTGTACTTGGATTAATGTTGCCTAAGAGCCTGTAATTAAACTTGCAGGGCTTGAGGAACTTGGGAAAGAGCAGTCCTCCTTGATCCTGTGTGTCCATGAGCAAGGACAGGCACAGCTCAGAGCTCTGGGCAATAGGCCATGGCACAGGCAGCTCTCTCACCGCTGCTGTACGGCTGAGGGGGCTGGGGAAGGGTGCTGTGACTGCACTGGGCTCAGGCCATCAGTCCCCTTTTGTGCCACAGCACAGGAAGACCTTATCTCCAGTATAAGTGGAGCCAGCAGGGCGTATGTCAGAGAGTAGCTTCCCTTTCACCGTGCCCCCCTTCACCCACGCTTCTAGAGTAAAGAGAGGGTTTCTCTGGCTAAAAAGCTGCATTTCACGATGATAGGAACCAAGAGACAGTTCATTTCTATGGCAAGTTGCTATAAATAGCTTGCTCTGTTAACATACATTCTTTCTGTGAATCCTACAAACAGGGTTTTATTCCAAGCCTACAAAATGCTTTGTATACCCTTGTTACTTTGTACGTGCTGATGCTGCTGCTTCCCCCCACAAAATGAGAGGCAAGCCTGACACTTGCAGGGCAATGCTGTTCTGCTGATGGAGTAAAGGAGTCAGTCTTCCTGAACAGGCCTGTTACAGTGTTCATTTTTTACATCACTGATACCAAAAGGACCACTGGACATTTTTAAGGTAAGTAGGACAGGACTTGCTGAAGTCCACGCACACTGGTTTTTAAACCTTCAACTAGCTGCAATGTTTTCTACTGCTCTGCTCTCTACTAATGCTTGCAAGTGAGTCTGGGTCAGAAGCTGTAGCTACTGCAAGCCTTGAAAGCTTTGCAGGGCTTTTAAGAAGCTTGTAATTGCTCCACTGTGAATCCTTGAGTGAGAAAGAACTTGCCCAGGAGGAAATGTCTTTGCTTACTGCTCATGCAGTGAAAACTCTTTGGACATTAATGATCTCAGCTGTATGATATGCATCTGTCATTCTGCAGCTTTTTATTTTCCTTTTACATAGTCCTGGTACTAGAAGCCCACTCTTTGGGACAAGATTTTCAGTTTCCATTTAAATACATTTCTGCATTTGACTATCTGATGCTCAGTCCACGTCCCTTCCCCCTCTTCACGTGAAATGGAAGCCAATGAAATTTTCATAGAGTTGAAAGATGTGACCCAGAGGCTTCTGTCCAGAAAAGGGAAGTGCTTTGGTGTTCAGGCAGATGATAAAACACACGAGTTTATGAGGAACCATGCTCTCTCTTACTTTTTGTCTTCTTTATTTAAATGTGTCCATCTGCTTGTGGGGACCACTGTTTTAACTCCTCACACACATGTATGATGAAGTCAAATACAGATCCCTTTCTTTGGTATCCTTCCATGCATGAGGTGCTTCTAAGTACTTGTAGCTCTCTGTCTTGTGTGGGTGGGTTGGAAGTGCAGTAAGCAGTGGATGGGCATATGTGTAGCAGGGGAGAGGATGCAGTTAACAACCACTGGTTTATACAAGGTGAAAATGGCAATGTGTGGTGAGCAGGGCATCCTGACATGCCAGGTAGCATTTATGCACAGACTGTCCAGCTGCGGTGCCAATGGCTTTGTGGGACTGGTATGGTCCCAAATTCTGTTGACAGTTTCCCATTTGATATGTATGTATATGCAAGGGAAAAGAACCTGATGTTTTTATTACATACAGTTTGGGTTTAAAAGATGAGTATTGATTAGCTGATGATGATGATGTTTACTGTTGAAATCTTCACAGCTGGCCCTTGCAGCAGCTCCCAGATTGTGCAAACGGTTTTTTTGGAAGGGAAATTAATTAGCTGGCTTGCATATTCAAAAGAGGAAACAAAAGTCTCGTCTCTTTGTGGCTCTCAGGCGTGCATCCCTCTTTTTTCCATAGGATTGTTATGGATATGTACTTCCAGGGATTGTACCATCAGCTTGTACCATTCATGCATTTTGTAGAGTTCATAATCAGATGCGTTGAAGGCTGAAAGTGGCACACGTGCTGCTCTGAATGCTCCTTCTCAGATGTCTCCTGCTTCTGGTAACCCACATTCTGCAGCTGGAGGCTGCGCTCCAGGCGCCGCATGAATGGTGCGTCTTGTGTTCCAGCAAGGCGGAGTGAACTCTATTGTAGGTCAGAATCAAATGTCACATTTCCTAAATGCACGAGTCCAAACTAGTTACAGCACTAAAATTTGGAGCCTGTGAGTACTTCCTGTGTGTTATTTCTCAGTGATTTACACTCTGTTTTACTCGAGGTGGGAGGGACACTGAATGTGGGTTTATTATTCTGCTTACACCTGCAAAACTGAGTATAGAAAGAAAATAATCCAGTCTCCCTCATTGCATAGGAGTGCAAAAGACTTACCCTTAGAGTACCAAAAATCCACTTCTGTTGTTCCAGGGTGAGGGTGTCCTGTTTACAAACTGTGGCCTAGATAATACCTACCAGCACAGCTCCTCAAATCCTCAGCCTGTTTTTCCCTGCTCCACTGTTCTTCCCCACAGTCCTCACAGGCACAGCGAGAGCAGGCAGTGACCCAGATGCGTTGCTCTGAAAGTGCCATTTGTTTCCAGCACTCAGCATGCTGGCAGATTTGACACATGGCTACACACACGCATCCATCACTGGACCAAAACGCCTCTCCTGTGCTGTAAGGGGTGTTGTATCAGATAAGCCACTGCTGACAGGGCCAGTAGCTGTTCACACATCCTCTGAGGTGTGTGGCAGTGTGTGTGCATGGGACACCTGCCCTCCAAATGTGGAAGGATTTGTTGAGCTGAATGATGCAGTCCTGGTGCTAATTTTTTTTTTTTTTTTTGACTGCTTAAACTTTTCAGGGGGTTAGCAGGTAAGAATTTTGCTACTACATGCTTTGTACCAATGCTATCAAAAAATAAGGAGAAAGGCCTTTTTCCAGTTCTGTTTTTTGTCAGGGAGTACAGGGCTGTGTTCTTTCTCTTGTCCTATTCTGACTACAGATTTATCTCTGATTCCTTTGCATACAGAGCTATGTAAAGCTTTTCCATGTATATATGCAAATACGTGTTTATACAAATATGTATTTACACACACACACACATATAATCACTGGAGTCATAGATACGTAGATGTATAAGGTTGTTAAGCTTGGAACATAAAACTAGTTCTCCTCAATCAGTCTTTTTTCACTTCTTTGTGGATACCAAGCCATCAAGTTCCATTCAGCTTGACTAAACAGATATCCATTGATACCTCCCTTCCTCCCTACACCTGCAGCTCTCCCCATTATTTCTCACTGCTGTTGTCATGGTCAACATTAGTGTCCCTCAGCCAGGCCAAAACATGTTCATCTCTCAGTTCCCTCTGTTTTTACTCTGAGATCAGCAGATTCTTGCACACGGTCTCTTAAAAAATGCCCTGTGCTATCCACACAACACAGTTGAAATTCACATCTAAGCACTCATTTGTTGTCTCGAATTACTGCTACATCCTTTTCTCTTCAAATTATAATTCCATCTGTCCAGCATGTCCCATTTCCTCATTTGTTAGCAGTGTAACCTTCCTTACGCACTCCTCTACCGATTTCATCACTCAGCACAAGGTGCCTATCTTTACCACCAAGACCCTCCCTTCCTCTCTGCTTCCCATCTGTCAGCCAACTCCAAGAGAGCACCTTTCTTCTGCAGCCTCCTGTGATGCCTGTCTCCTCCAGTGCACATGAGTTGCTTTCTAACGTGTTGTTACAGATTTTCTACTGACCTAACCCACCTGGGTAATATTGGTAGGACTACTTTCTTCTTGTTCTTTAGGTCTCCCCTTTAAACTGTTCTCATTTTGTCTGGGATGCAGACAATGCAGAGCAGCTCACCACCCATCTTCCGCTTTCAGAGTGCAGCACTTGCACAAGTAGTAAGCACTCATTGTAATTTTAGACCTTATTGAGATTAAGGCCTTAAACAGCATCTCCTGTCACTGCAGGCTTTTAAAAATAGGCTCAACATGCACGGTAATAGCAGCGTTGTAACCATGGCAATGCAAGGGAGGCAGGGTTTGCAGGCAGGGATCTTACCAGACCAACTGGCGTGTCTGAGGGCTGGACCAGGGCAACACAGGGGAGAAGTTTCAGGCTCAGGAGGGGACTGTGAGCCTCAAAGCACATCTCTTTTTCCCCAGGTAGGTCAGGTGGTGTAAAAAAAGGAGTAACATAGGTATAGTTGTTCCTGCCTTGAGCAGGGAAGTCACCTGGATGGTCACCCGAGGTCCATTTAATCCTGTAGCTCTGTTTTAATAGGTAGAGCTGACTTCTCCTTGTCTGTGTGCTGTGTGTTTGAGCATATGCCCATCTTCTGCTGATACCAGCAGAAGGTCCCTGAATATCAAGAAACAAGAATATCCTCATTAAGGATCTTCTTGGAGGATAGGAGAGTAATATATCCCTCTTTGAGCGGAGGCTGGCTTTGTGCAGCAATAAAACATGAATATTAAACAGGAAATCAATGACACTTCTGAAACATGTCTGAGACAGAAATCCAGATGCTGTATGGGGATATAGGCCCTTAAGCCTTATGTCTGTGCTACTCTTTTTTTTTTTTTTTTTTTTTTTTTTTTTTTTTTTTTTTTTTTTTTTTTTTTTAAAGCTGCATCTGCATAGTTGGAGTGTAAAAGGGGGCATGGCAAGAG